>OX101791.1:19866537-19933666 GCA_944452715.1 Ophion slaviceki
CTGAAAACAGTGTTTCGAGAAAAACGCGTTTGAAGTTTGAGGGGTCTTCTCACTTTAGACGCTTGAAAAAAAAGAAAAAAAAATCATGCCAATCGAATAAAATTTATTCGAGGCTTGCAAGTTAATTTAAAAAAAAAGTCGTTCCGGTGCAAATACATTTTTCGTAGCTCACCGTGACTCATGAATTTCTCACGTTTCGTTTCTATCACCTGATAGAACGCCGCGGGACCCGAAGGCGAAAATCCGAGAAGAAGAATTTTACTACGAGGAACTGACGCTCGATCACGTGAGTTCGCCACCGACGATGTCGCATCGTGACATGGCGCGACCACCCCACGAGGATCCTGAGTATCAGA
This sequence comes from Ophion slaviceki, assembly GCA_944452715.1. Classification (NCBI taxonomy): domain Eukaryota; kingdom Metazoa; phylum Arthropoda; class Insecta; order Hymenoptera; family Ichneumonidae; genus Ophion; species Ophion slaviceki. The sequence continues at coordinate 19,866,894 of OX101791.1, forward strand.
AACTCCTGCGTCTCCAGGCCGCGCCAGTTACAGTGATAAGAACCGGCAATATCAGTATCAATGCCTACAGCAATACCAACCCGAGCGGGCCGAACGTGACCGTTCCCGGTGGCGTTATAAGAAACGGCAGCAACAAGATGTTTACCTTTGGACTCTCAAACTCGCCGGTGAGCATCCACTTGAGCCATTCAAGTCATTTCACCAGTCGTTGCACGGGTCCGCGTCAAGTTCCCTAAATTCTCCCGGTCCTTAGCATTTGGAAGAACAAGGACAGAAATGTTGCCGAAATGTTGATTTTTTTTTGTAAACGCGTGCCATTTTCTCAAATTTGCATTTTCTTCATTTTAATTACCGTCACATGGAAACTATACATGTTCAAACTGAAAAAATGTTTGAACTTTTTTGCAAATCAAAGTCTACGGGAAGCTAGAGTGCACGCCGATTCGCAACTCCCACGGCGACCTTGCTGTGACACTCTGCCAGAGCTCCGCCATTGTGATGATAAATTGATTTAAAAAAATTGTTTCGTGAACTTAAATATACTATTAAAGTATACCCAAAGTTTGATAATTGTAGAATAATTATTTCGTAGTTTGATAAATCCTTCAATACCGCTTATTTTTTTCCTGTCTAAATGTATATCCCGCCTTAAGGCGTTACCCCCACTTGTAGCGCAAAAAAGGCCTTTTTCATGAATTTTTAAAAGAAAACTACAAAACTTTTTTAATCGATCAACATACCATCTTAAAGAACACATCTTGAAGAACTTTCAGTAATTTTTTTATTGAAAAATATTACATTGTTTAGTGGCAAATGGCCGTCAATGAAATAATGTTTTTTATATACACGGTTTGCGGTGACCAACATTGCGGCGAAGTGGATCATCTGAAAAAAAAAAATGCGAATGGATTTAGTCAAATATAAGTATAAACTAGTCTTTAATCGAAGGATTTTAAAAAATATTCATTTTTCGCAAAATGGCGGACAGTCAAAGTTAATGGTTCGATTTTAACGAAAAAAAAATCGAACGATTAAAGACTACATTTTTATGTATTAAATAAGCCTGCAAAATTTCAAGAAGATCGGTTCATTAGTGTTCGAGTAATCTTGGTCACCGACTTCAGAAATGCCATTTTGAGAAAAACGCGTTTAAAGTTTCAATTTCAGTTTACACGAAGAAAATATTTTTTTTTTGTAAACTTACATAGAGTCATCTATTCCGGTCATCAAAAAAAAAACTGCACTTCAAATTGCACTTCAAAAAAATGCAATGAAAAAAATCGATTTTTTCAAAATCGCAAGTGGGGGTAACCCCTTAAGGCGAAGTGGAAGATCTACCACGTGACATACGAGTGCGAGAGAGATAGCTGAAATTTTCGAACAGAGATTTCTCAGAGATGAATAATTATTTAGGACAAATCGAAATCATCAAGCTCTGCGTCAGGAAATTCTCCAGACCCTAATGCTATGTTTTTCCTTAAAAAATTAACAATCCATGAGAAAATTGGGTTGGAAAATTTGCGAGGTTATGTTGACCTTGTACATGCCCTTAACGCGTCTTCTCACTTCAGACGCTAAAAAAAAGCTTATTTTCATGATTTTAAAAAAATAGTTTTATATTATAAATATTGATATCAAAGTTGCTACACTTAATAAATACATTTTAAAAAATTATTTATTTAAGTCACTATTTATAGACGAAAATGGTAGTTAAAAAAATGTGTAGGTCGGCACTGTTGATAAAATCTCGGAGATGGATAATCTGGAACAAAAAATCGAACGGTTTTAGATTCGGTATGTTAATGTCTATAGCTAATACCATACGATTTTTGATATATGCAAAAATAACAAAACGGCGGACATTTTTCGAAAAGAAACGTGTCTTTTCACCGTTTTTGGCCGAAAAAGTAAATATCAAAATTCAAAAAAATCCGTGATATGCGCTATAGCCATAGTTGTAAAGAACATGCGGTTGAAATTTCATAAGGATCGGTTCAGTAGTTTCGAAGATTTTATCACCAAGCCGCCGCAAAACGTTGTTTCGAGAAAAACGCGTTTAAGTCTTTCAACGAGCAGATGAACATGCTCAGGTAGTAAAGTAAAGGGCACGCAAAAATACAGACTCCTCCGATCTTCATAAAATTTTCCTATGATACTTTTGGTTATGTATACATTCGAAAAATGTAATTAAAAAATCGTTTTTTTGAAAATTGTGAAGTAAGAAGACGCCTTAAGTCGTTCAATGTTCAAATTTTTCACAATATACTTGTGGCCAATTAAACTTAAGGCAGAATTCTACTTTGAAACCATGAAAAAAACGCTATTTTCGTGAATTTTTTCTGAGAATACTATTAAAGATATCGATATGGGGTTTAAACTGTTCAATAAATACACTCTTTAAGTACATAAAAAAAAAATTTTAATGTATTTTATTCATTTTTTGTACACGTAAAATATGTTTGAAGCCAACGCCTCGAAAAGCAGGTACCGTTGCCGTGGTCGTGAAATCTTCCCGACGGATGGTCTGAAACAAAAAAATCAAATAGTTTCATGTTCAGTATGTCTTCAGGAACCGACCTAACTAGAATATTTTATATACGTGCAAAATTAACAAAATGGCGGCTAAAATACGAAAAAAATGCGTTTTTTGGGTCTTTTTTTGCAATAAAAAAATAGTTCTAATCAAAATTTTAAGTTGATTGTAGTTAGGTCGGTTGGTACACACATATAGAATATGTGTTCCAAATTTCATAAGGATCGGTTCAGTACTTTTTGAGTTATCACGACCACGGTACTTGAAAATGTCGTTTCGAGAAAAACGTGTTTAAAGTTTTGGTGAGTGATAGGTAGGTGCTCAGGTAGGTGCGTTCGAAAGGTGAAAAAGGATAGTTAGACTGCTTGGAACTTTATAAAATTTTCACCGAACATTCTTGAACATATTTACTTTCGAAAAATGTAAAAAAAAAAAATTTTTTTTCAAAGTTTCAAAGTAGAATCCTGCCTTAATGTCCTAGGCTCCGAAACGATGCGATGAAAAAATCGTACCCTTGAAGTTTCAAGTCTCTGCAGACCCCTTGCGCAAGTAAAATATTTGGGGACGATTTTCGAACCGTATAGCAAAGAATATCCACGTAATGTTTGATCAGAGTGTCCTGTTCGATTTATAACCGTTCGTTTTTTTTTCCATTCACAGCAGCACGTCTCCCAGCAACAAGAGCAACAACCGCAGCAACAGCAGCCGCTTCAACAGGAAGAGGGACAAGCGGAAAGCGTTGAGCAGCCTCACCATCACCAGCAACAGCAACAGCTCGAACAACCGCGCGAAATACAACCGCAGCAACAGCAGCAGGATCAACTAACGCACCAACAGCAACTGCATCAACAGCTGCTCATACAGCAGCAGCAACTGCTCCAACACAAGCAGAAACAAAAGCAAAAGCTCCAGCAGCAGCAGCAAAAGCAACAAAAATCCAAGCAAAAGAACAGCGGCCTTCCGATGAAGCAAGTGAAACTCTCCCCCAGGCCACTTCAAATGTGCCAACAAAACATTCGCCTGTTGGCTGTGACCTCCGGCAAAATATCGACGTCCCGCAAGACCCGCAGCGACACCAAGAAATGCCGAAAAATCTACGGTATGATCAATCGCGAGCTCTGGTGCACCCAGTGCAAGTGGAAAAAGGCTTGCACGCGCTTTGGCGAATAGGACAAGTGTCCGTCCCGGCGTAATTATCGCGGCGGGCGGATCTTCTCGCCGGGCCGACTCGAGACTACTTTTCCAGTTAAAAAATCATGAAACAACAATGCAATAGAAAACAAATAACAACAATGAAGAAAAACGACCACGAACAACCAGAACAATCAGCAATCACAGAACTAACAATAGCCGATAAACGAAAGTGAATGACGAAACAGCCGCGACGAACGGCCGAGAGCACACACGATCACACCTGTTTGAAGCATTGACTCGAGATTCGCGCTCGCGCTAATTAAGATCGCAGAGACTACGTCGGATGAGTTTTTGGAGGTTAGGAAGCGAAGAAAAGCACTGCCCCCGTATACGCCAACGGACAACGTGTATTATTTTATCTCGTGATGCAGATTCGGACGAACGTGTGATGGATACGACGAATGAATCAATAAACGGATGAGGCTATATGTAATCGTTGAGAAACACGTTGAGAATTATTATTATCAGACAGACACACACACACATATATACATACATAGCATCGTACAATCCGCTCGACCGGCTCGTCCAACGAATATGACAATCTCTCTACCGATGGTGAATCCTCTCTCTCTCTCTCTCTCTCTCTCTCTCTATATCTCGAATCGCTCGTATTTTCTACCGAGCCCGAGCCACGCTCGCGCCTTCCGTCGAGCTAAAGTTCGAGGCTTACGAAGGCGGTGGAAACGATAAACGAAGAGCCAACATTCCGCGAGGAAAACGAAAAACAACCATCCGCGGCGCAATGGATATCCCATGACGGATGGGCCAAGGTCTCCCGGACGGAGCCGGAAACGCTCGTTGTTCCATTCTCAGGGAACACTGCGCAAACGCAGAGTTATCGGAAGCGACCTTACAAATTGCACACGTGGACAAAAAAGAGGACAAAAACGAAGAGGAATTTCGGTAGAGAGAGCTCACGACTCCTGCACACTCAGTGCTGAATATATATATATATATATATATATATATATATATATATATATATATATATATATATATATATTCATTAATATTTTTATTGTTGAATTGATTTTTTGGGGTCTCGTCCAAGCTGTTTCGACAGATCGGCGTGGCGGAGAGGGGGGGCGGAGTCAACTCCAAACGATCGCGGCCAAACGTCCTTTCTTGATGATTTCGAAACGGACCTCTGCCCCCGCGCATGCGCGCGTCTCGCGTACATCATCGATGATAAACGCGAAAAAAACGCAAACGAAGACGAGACACTCACACCCACGGGATGTAACATCGCCAAGGTCGAATGAAAAAACATTAAAAAAAAAAAAAACAGCCGCGGAAAAGTCTGTCTCGCGCGCAATTCGACGCAGAGTTCGGCGACTCACGCGCAGCCGGAGAGTAAGAGACATCGCAAAGCTGGAAGTAATTGTGATATTTCATATTGCTCGCTTATCCCACTCCGCGACGTAACGGGACAATGAGCGCAAAAAATTATATTAAAAAGAGAGATATATATATATATATATATATATATATATATATATATAATTAAAAAAGCAACTACATATAACAGAAGCGCCCGAATAACGCGAATCTCGAGGGGATAACGAGCAATTACGAAAAAAAAAGAGAAAACATAAATCGTTTCGTATACACCAATATTCAATACTGCCAGAAGAATAATAACAAAAATGAAAAACATAAAGAAAAACAAGGATCTTTGGTGAATGGGGCGCGAGCGCGCACCGAGGCGACTCGTCCCGTCTGGCCAAGCTCGTCGGAGGAAAAATATATGGAAAAAACAAACGATCGGTCGCTAAAACGCGGATTCGATGCTTCGCGACGTACAACACGCTCTTTAGAATAATTGTAAATACATAGAATAATTGTAACGTTAAGTAAATAATTCCTATGTATATATATATATATTTATATATATATATATACATATATATACATATATGTTGGCGATTTACGTCCGTGAAAGACCGGATGTTATCGGGTTTATAGCTAAATGAGAGAGTTAGTCCAGAAAGTGGCAACGAATAGCGAACGCGCCGGAGGGATACAAAACTGGCAAGGCTGAACAAAATTTTAATCAATTGCCACCCATAAATATATATATATATATATATATATATATATATATATATATATATGTATGTATGTATGTATGTATGTGTACGATTAAGTTTCACCGTCTCTCTACTGATTCAGCAATACGAAAAAAGACTGACCGCTTGCTCTCTCGCCCTCTCTCTCTCTTTCTCTCTCTGTTTCTCTCTCTCTCTCTCTCTCTCTCTCTCTCTTCCTTTTTCCACGTCACGTCATCTATATTACAAAAAATATTTCATTAGCGGGGAAGCGCGGGTCTGTTGTTTCTCAGCTGAAAACAAATATTGATGTTGTGTATATTTGCCACGGGGGGTAATCTTTCACACGAGTGTTCAAAAGATTCAGCAAATTTCCGCCGATATTTTGGCGCAACGTGTAAAATAATCGGCATTTTATTTCACATTTTTGACGTCAGCAAAGGTAGAATAAATATGGAGAAAAAATAATAAGTACAGCACATTGGTGACTTTTCCGTGACTTTTCGCAATTTAACGGAATTTGATTTCTACTAAATCATTTTTTTTTTTTCGAGATTCTCCGTATGATCGTATTTCCAGCCCAAAACTCGGTACGTAACGTTATCCCGAGGGCCAGAAAATACACGCGAGGCATACATAAGATCGTGTATATTGTCGAAAATTCGAAATTGCCGATATATTTTTAAACGTTTAACGCATGGTAGCATTTGCACATCCAAAGTATTTTCCAAATATATCGCTCACAATATTTATATATACACGGGCACTTATTGCCCTAGAAGAGAATTCTATACATCGCGTATGTTACAAGATATCATTTTCTTCCGCAATTCATTCGCTCGATTGCAATAAACCCGCCAATTTCTTTTTGGTGTTTCCTCCCCCCCGAGGACTCTGACCGAGAGCATCAGCGGCACGCATTTTTCGTCAGTCTCTCTATTGGAGATTCAAAATTGGCGCGCACCGCGGCCCCCCGACAAAGTTCAAATTTTGCGTAAAAAAGACGTCGACGAAAAACAATATTTTTGAACACTCGTGGCCCAATTTCATTGACGGGGAATAATCGTAGCGACAAAAAGGCCACAATTTGTGGCATTGATTCCGTGATAATATTATCTCCTCGAGGAGATTATTTGTAGTAAAAAGATGATAAGAAAAGAAAAAACGAAGAAAAAAAGATAACCAAAAGAAAAACAATGACCGTCCAAAACGCGGGTTACCCTTTTTATACGCGAGCATTATAGGTCGATCATTCGGAAATTCGACGAGTCTGCAGAGCGCAGAGCTTGATCGAGCCACTTTTCACACGACAGAGTGAGAGAGCGAGAGTGAGAGATAGAGAAAGACAGAGAGATAGAGAGAGCGCGAAATAAAAGGTCCGCGAGAGGCTGAAAAAAAAACAAATGACGGAGCCTGAAAATTTATAATATCCCAAAGCGCCTGACTCTCTTTCTCCCCGGTACACGCGGTCGTGTCTCACGGAGACGGAGCTGCCTTGCTCCGACTATTAAAAAAAAAAATAAGCAATTTCCGAAATCGCCCCCTTTCGGGGTTTGCGAAAATTCGCGGATCCCGACGAAGAGACGTTGCAATTTTGAGTCGTGCAATCTTGTGATTTTTCCACTCGAGACTTCGCGCTACGTCGTCCGTTTCCTAATAGAAAATTACAAACGAAACGAAAAAGGAACGAACAGATACCACACACCCCGGGGGAGGGAGGGAGAGAGAGAATATATATAAAATAAAATGCAAATCGAAAGAAAACTAAAAAAAAAAGCAAATATTGTCGCGGATATATATATATATATATATATATATATATATATATATATATATATATATATATATAGCCGGGATACATCATACCAAAACGATCTCATATCGATATAATGGAAACGCAATTTTGAGGCGTACGGCCGGTATCGTATAGGCCCGGGTCCTTGGAGTCCTGTACGAGAGAAGAAAAAAAAACATTCGATCAATTCCCGCGGCCATTTTTTTTTGTTGTAAGAGACAGTGAAGCAGCGACAAGCAAAAAATACAATTGAAAAAAGAGAAAGAAAAGGAGATAAATGACAAGCCCGAACGAAAAACCTCAAAATCCAAGACTCGCCGGGATTTGCACCGACCTTACGAAACAAAGTATAATTATTATTATTATTATTATTACCATTATTATTATTATTATTATTATTGACCCTTTTATTATTACCATTAATTGTGATTAATTCTTACATATTAATTATTGTATCGTCGTCATCATCACCATTGTTATCATCGTCCCTGCGAGAAAAAAGACGGATATTCATCCGTATCGTATAGTTGACGCGTAATTATAAGCTATCGGATAAACGCTGCATCCGTTCTCAAAAAACTCGAAAAAAGAACGATAACGGTAGGGGGAGGGGGCGCTGGTGATGAAAGAAGCAGGAAACAATCGAAATTTGTCCAGATCAATATTTCCACGAGCGAAAAAAAAAAGAATGTTCAGCGATAAATTCGCGATTGAAGATTTAATCTTCAGAAATACAATCGTGCAAGACATACCTTATTGTCGAGGCTCACATTTGCAACAATGGTGAGCACGACGCGCCGGAAGGAAAGAAAAAAAATTAGAACAAAAAGCGAAGAGAGAACATTGAAAGCACAACAGGATATGGTCGGAGATATGAGGGAGAAAAAACAATCTTTTCGTGTCGAACGATACAACAGCGTTACGCGAAAAAAAAGAACGAAAACGGGCCAAATGAATGAGCCAAGACGCTTTATTTGCTCTGAAATTGCGTAGAACAAACTGAAGTAACGTGTGATGAAGATGAAAAATTTCAAAATGATAAGTGGAACGAAAAAAATTCTATCTATCAGTATAGAAATTTATATATGTATTGTAATCGGAATTTTAACGCGACCCAGCATCGTTTTGTTACGTGAAATTCAATATTTTTCTTTTGATTCTCTATATTCTAAGATCTAGCCGATTACGTAGATGGTAATTCTCATTATATTAGATAAAAGTGACTAGAGGAGACCGAAACAATCATCCCGCATGATAGACCATACATTATATATATATATATATATATATATATATATATATATATATATATATATATATATATATATATATATATATATATATATATATGATAGACCATACATATATGAGAAGCTGACGAACAAAATCAGACTTGTCTACACCACGACAAATTTTTTATTTTTCTTTTCGTGTTCTTCAAGCACACCCTTACAAACACCTAAACAGCTTAAAATTTGTTGAAAACTGATTTTTTCAAGCAAAAATGGACTTGCCCATGGCTACCTGGATGAAAAACACATTGCATTTTAATTTGCAATCGAAAGAGTTTGTGTAGGTTTATTAACGCGGTCCTCTAGTTTCTCGGCTGTTTTTTACGGCTTTTTCAATAATTTTTTACGGGCAAAGCATCGAAATAATCAATCTTATTGTTTTTGCATAATCCTTATTAACATTTACATAAGGTTTACAAATTTTTTGAAGTCAAAATATATAATAGAATAAACGTTATAGTGGCCGACAGGAAGACATAAAGTAAAAGAGGTGCTTGACGGTGACCAAGATTGCGGCTGTTCTGCTTATCTGAAATCAAAAAACCAAACGGCATTTTAATCTTCATATTTAAGACTAGCGATTGAACTAGAGTGAATTCTAAATTACAAAAATTGACTTTTTTATACACTTTTGAAAATTACATTCTATTTTTTAGTCATTTTTTTTTAAGTTTTTCGCTCGTACAAAAAAACTATCGAAGCAATCATAATAATCCTAGTTCAATAGCTGGCTTATAACATATTAAAGATGCTGTATAAATTTGAACAAGATCGGTGCAGTAGTTTCTGAAACATCGTGGTCACCGTTTCGAAAAATGGTGTTTCGAGAAAAACGCGTTTGAAAGTATACCTGCTCCGTGTACCTGCTCCGTTCCAGGACCGTAACTTGTGAACCACTTTGAAAATCGAAAAATCCTTTGGCACACATTTTCTACACATGTTGTAGATGTGATTTATGAAGAAAAAAAATCGATTTTTTCGACCCGAGAAACTAGAGGACTGCCTTAAATTGGCAATAAAACACAAATTTATATTCAATTCCATAAGATTTTCTTCCAAAAAGCAGAGTTGTCCACCATTCTCATTAAAAACCGGACTCGTCCAAAATCAAAATAAAAATAAACAAATGGTAGTGTTTTTATTCAACTAGAGCCAGCTCCAGGCTTACATTTTGCTAGAGCCTTCATATATTAAAGCAAAAAAATTCAAACTCATCCCTATTTGGTTATTTCAGTTTTTGGCCTCTCCTGTTAAAAAAGTATTTCATGAACAACGCCGGTGTTCTTCGCCAGTTTCTCATATATAGTCAGACGCAACGACCCGTAAAAAACGAGTGACTTTTTTTTACCGTTTGTTCAAATTATCGTGCTTGTATACCTCGATGAATTTTACACCACCGTTTATTTTTTCGCCTCATTCGGTTCTTTATCTTTTTCACTGTCACTTTTTACCAATAAGTTTTACTAGTTTGACCACTGAACAATGTGTTTTTTTTTCACTGACCTGTACCAAAACTCACGCGTCGAAAGGGGCGAGGGCGAAAGCGGCGCAAAATTGTCGATATTCGCATCGCCCTGTCTGGTACCGAATATCGATGGTTTTCTGTAATAAAATCGAGTTGATTGGACACGTGGAAAAATCTTAACTTCCGAGTGAATAGACATGGAAAATTCATCTGTATCGTCTAATCATAATTTTGTATGGGATTTTTCTCTTGATATTTTATTGATATCGAAATTCTATACTGATATTTTACTGGATTGCAATTTGACATAGTAAATTAGCGAAATATTCGTATCGAGAATTTTATTGGTTTATTTTTTTTTCATAGATATAATTATATAAAACGATTTTAAATATAACCGATTGAGCAATAAATGAATAACAAAGAAAAAAACCGAACTGTACCTACGATCTGTAACGCATGTCAAAATTAAATCATTTTCGTCGATAGCGAGGCCACCGACTTTTCCTTTTTGATGAAATATTTATGCCGTATGTCCCACCGATGTTTACCACTTGTACAACCAGACGAATGTCACAACGACGAGATAAACAAAGATGATAATACAAATAAAGTCATTTTCGCGAATAATTTCCTTTCTCATGTTGACACGCTCCCACAGATCGAAATAATACGCGAGCTCGGACTGCGTGTATGCATACGGCTGGTGCTTTTTATTAATCGTCATGCCGAAAAGAGCGCTTCGCTGCGCTGAATTACATAGCGATGAAACAAGACGAAAAAAAGAAAGCATGAAAATAATTTAAGGACCTCCGTAGCGTAATCACACGTCGGCAATGATGTTGTTATCCTCGTCATCGTCGTTTCACCGTTTTCTTTATTATTATATTTCGTATACCCGCCGTCAATCCGAAATGTTTTTCACTCGTGAGCCGGCTGTCGTACGAGGGCGGGGAAAAAAATTGTATCAAATGGTAATAGCGAAGACTCCTGGCTTACGTAAGCTCGAAATAAAACAAACACACACAAACAAAACTACACTAAGTTTATGAAAATGAGAAATAAAAAAAAACATATATCTTTACGATTTTATTACTATAAGAGAGACAAAAGTATATATATATATATATATATATATATATATATATATATATATATATATATATAAATCTATGTAAGACAAAAATGTAAGTTTACGAAGAAAAAATAAACATTCGTATGTAAGATTTGTGCAAAAACCATCGTTTTCTTTGTTTTTTCCATCAATGAAGGATAATTACGATAAATAGTATAAAAAAAACCCTCGAACTACTCTCATCCGATTTAAGGGGTTAGGCTACTGTGACGACCCGACAATCAGGGTTATTTAGAAAAAAATCATTTTTGGGGCACGAGTAAGATTATTGAAAACCGTTTGGACATTCATTTGTATGTACATTAACGAAGCCGTGTACCAAATTTCATTAAAAATATTAATAATTAAAGATGTTAAAAACAATCTCGTGGAGGACCTTTAGACGTGGGGGTACTTGATTTTGGCCACCCGGTTGAACTGAAACTGAGAAAGTTGTTTTTTTCCTCTTAAAATAGATAATAGCAGCTAATCGTAAGACTGGACCGAGATTTTTGTTGTGTTTCATTCATGAAAATCAAATTTTCGCTTTTTCGAGGAAAAATGACATTATTGTTAATAACTAATGAAACAAAATGTTGAGAAGAGAAACGTCGATCAAGACTAAATTACTATCACACCGAATAAGTGCACAAGTTTCAAGTCAACGAGTTCATTAGATATCGAGTAAATCGTGTCGACCGTTTTGAAAAACAGTTTCGAGAACTATTCCTCGAAAAATTCGAAAATATATTCCTGCACCATGTGTTGAACGTTTCTCTTCAATTCGAGTTGCCCCAAGCGACGAACGATTTTTTTTTTATTTTCAGTCACCTAACCCCTTAAGGGGGGATTGTCTTTTTTTTCGCAAAATTTACCGCTTTTTGGGAATTTTTTTGTGAAGAAAGTATACAACGGAAAACTTGTGAAACTTGGCATATAGTTTTATTGATCTGTTTACTACATACAAAAAATTTTTTAAACAATTTCATCAAAAAATCCGCCTCCCACCCCCCTCGACGCGCGATGGTCCTTTTTTGATGGTGTGCACGATTTCTCAAAAACTATTCAATCGATTGCCTTCAAATTTGGACAGAATGCTCAGCTGACATCCTTTTATCGTTTGATGAAGCAAAAAAGCAATACGTTTAATAGTTTTTTATTTATAACAAAAAATCGATCAATTTTTTTCGAAAAATCGATACTTCAAGTTCAAAACGTCACCAAATCGTCAATTTTTTTCCCCTTCATCGAACGATAGCTATATGTGTCTAAAGTAAAATGCTTTTTGGGTTTTTGTTGCAGGATGAACGTGAAGGCTGTAATCGTGCACACCATCAAAAAAGGACCATCGCGCGTCGAGGGGGGTGGGAGGCGGATTTTTTGATGAAATTGTTTAAAAAATTTCTTGTATGTAGTGAACAGATCAATAAAACTATATGTCAAGTTTCACAAGTTTTCCGTTGTATACTTTCTTCACAAAAAAATTCCCAAAAAGCGGTAAATTTTGCGAAAAAAAAAGACAATCCCCCCTTAAATCGGAGCATTTTTGAAGTACTCGAAAAGTCTAAAAATCGCAATAATTATCGTGGGTCATTTTCAATACCAACCTACGATCGAATAGGCTACTTTTCGTCCCACCGTCACCGAGAACCACTTTTCTCTCTTTTTCATTTGGGCATCGTTTTTTTTGGTGCACTAACGTGTAAAAGCGTGCTCGAACGAATAAAAACTTCTCGTTGTGTGCCCGTGAAACGAAAATAATCGGTACACGTGTCTGCACTCGCAATAAATCGACATACTATTGAAACAAGAAACATACTCAGCATAACAGGAGACAACGACGATGACGATGATGAAAACCGAAATAATAATAATAATGTACGTCTACAGTTTGCATTAAACATTATATTTTATCAATTACCATTACTAATATATACATATATATATACATATACCTAGAAAAGTACCATGTTATATAGAATATATGTTACTACTTCTTGAATATAATCTGTCTTTTCAATCCATTTCTCTTTTTTGCACGACGAAAATCCTATTCCTCCCTCTCATCATTTACATTAAATATGTAGGAGTTGGAATTGCATTTATTTTGTACAAATGGTGATCGAACGTTTGTTGCTTTTTTTCACTCTAATCGATCAATGAACCGCGAAACGATGAATGACGAAAACTACAGAGCTTGAATACATTAGCTTCGTAAATCGGGAATTATGCGGATTTGGTAGATCAATTGTATACGTAGCTTTTTTTTACGATTTTGGCATGAACTTTTCTCCTGTGAACTATTCGTCGACATCGTTGCACTTTTCCTGTTTATTCGCCGTGGTAATCCATCCGCTCCATTTATCCTTTCGCATCGATGACATCCGGTTGACGAGTGTCGATGGGAACGAGGATTGACCATCGGCGATCGCGGGAACGAGCGAACTGGTACTATTTTAGGTTGTGGGATAGAGATACGCGGCCGCTAGCGGGCTGTGCTTTAAATTACGTGAAATCGAATTGCTAATCGAATAGGAAACGTCAGATACCCGATTAAGTTGTAATATGACGTGTAAACGAGAAGCTACGATGCACAGACGAAGTATTTGCTTTCGTAATCCCTGACCAGCGACGAGTTTCGTATCGGTGGCGCCATCTCTGTGGGTAATTGCGTACTGTGTGGTGCAGCTCTAATGGTAATGTCTTCGCAGCCGATCTAGTCGTGCGCTTTGCGGTCTTTAAGACGGAATGACACCTCATCGCGGTCGGTATGGTAGAGCAATTGTAGATACCCAAAAATCCCTGAAACGGCTCTTCAGATCCCGTCGAAACTTTGCCAAACGACGTCAAATAGATAGACGAACAGCTGTCTGCCCCTCAAATTTTCTGAATTTGAGAAAAAAACCGTAGATTGGCTTATGATAACCCGATCTACGTTTTTTTTCTCAAATTCAGAAAATTTGAGGGGCAGACAGCTGTTCGTCTATCTATTTGACGTCGTTTGGCAAAGTTTCGACGGGATCTGAAGAGCCGTTTCAGAGATTTTTGGGTATCTACAATTGCTCTACCATACCGATCGCGATGAGGTGTCATTCCGTCTTACGGAGCTATACCAGTGTGAACGCTGAAAATTTGGATGATTTTCGGGAATTTTTTTGGAAGAAAAGTACTCAATTAAATGTTTCGGAAAATTGAGAATATATTTGGCTATATTTGACCTATATTACATTATTTTTTCATAGAAAAATATTGAGATCCAAGCGAATTATGCGCTGCCTTCGGAGGCACCAAAAAAAAGTTCCTCCACTGCTGACATGATTCCGGTCGATTGAGTAGCTGAAACCGAAAAAGGAAAAATGTCGTTAAACTGGAAGGTATTTCCTGTACAATGACGTAGGATTTTCGAAAAATATCAAAATCTAACAAAATGGCGTAGTTATGAAAAAAGTCTGTTTTCTTGCCTATAAAATGGTCGTTTTTTTCAATGCGAAATCGTCAATTTTCATCCAATCAAAAATATCCTACGTCATTGTAGAGTAAATATATTCAAGAGTACTCAGTTCAAATGTCAAGTCGATCGGATAATTGCTCTTCGAGTTACAATGTCAGCAAATTTGAAAAATCTCATTTCGAGAAAAACGCGTTTAAAGATTTAACTAGTGATTTTTGCAAGATAAAATTATTAGAGATACGGCCTTAAAATTTTTACAGGATATTCTTGAAAGTTTAAACTGTCGAACAAGGCATATAAAAAAAACGATTTTTGAAAGTGTCACACTGGTATATCCCCTTAAAGAATAAGATCGGATTGCAGTCTCGGCCCGGATTTATCGTGAGTATTTCTGTTGAATCAGAATTTCACGTCATTTTGACGTATAGGATGTTCAAGAAAGATTCCAACACGATTCAAAAGAACCGCAGACGGTCAGTGGTCGAAGCATGGAGCCTAGATACCAGGAGGTTCAGCGAGGCCTTTTAACTCGTCCCCAAAACGGGAACAAGAAATGATGGCGCTGGGGTGCTCCGGCACCTATATGTATATAGATATACGCTAAACATGGGTGCGATCTAAGACAGATCACAGATGATGTACCTAACCCTCATTAGTGTCAAGGAATAACACCACTCTAGGATTTTGGAAAGACGTTTTCTTTCCTAAAAATACTTTGGTGTCATAAAAACAATATGCAATTGGTCCTGCAGCAATTTTTTTTATTTAAAGGTTCAATTACCGATTTGGCCGCAGCGCCTTGGAACGCGCGTTGAGTTGCTCGTACAACTTTAAACGCGTTTTTCTCGAAATCACTTTATTCCATCTCGGAAGACGGATTACTCGACCACCTTTGCCTGCATCGATTTGAAATTTTGATAGCAGCTTCACAATTATATTCTTTATGGGAGTACGTAGCCGTTTTTTGATTAAATGTAAACTTCTTTTTATAAACAATTTACTGCTTTTGTTTGGCAAAAAATCGATTTATTTCCTTCAAAGTGCGCTATTTTTGCAAAATTTGAACGCAAATTTCTAGGTAGTCTCATAACTAATAATATATAAATTATCATTTTTTTGGTTTTTGTTTCAGGTCTTATATTTTATGAGAAAACCGTTCTCCCGTGAAGCTATATGTAAAAAAAAACACGTTTTTCTAGATGGGCTATATTGCCGCCATTCTGAGTTTGAGTTTGAGATCTTTTCTCGCTTTTGCGTTTTTTTTCCGAACCGTCATGAGGAAATTATGAATGGGCTGATATTTCGACGTTTGATGTCACGATCGGTCTGTCGTGAGGTTTGAAACTCATCCGATCACTTACACCTCGTTGACCAATATATTACTATATATGTAGGTGCCGCTGCACCCCAGCGCCATCACTTCGGGACATTTTCGGGGACGCTTTTTTCAGCGCCTTTGCATTGCCGCTGAACCTCCTGGTATCTACAGAGATTAATGGGGAGATGCACAACGCGGCCCTTTTCGGCGTGCTTCGTAAATGGCGCTAAATCGCGGCGGCGAGTTCGGGAGTATGATTTCGTGATCATCGCCTCTGTCGAGGTTGCAGATTCCCTTGTAGCCGCGCGAGTCCGTGATCACCGCTAAAGTTGGTATCGCAGCAGCGTGAACACGAATGGGTAGCTCGGTGGGGGAAAAGTCTCTGCCCCTCGCTCGCTCGACAGGCGAACGGAGCGAGGTTTTCCGTCCGATCGAGCTCGACATATATGTGTGGCCGTACTGCGGATTGGAATATGCATTAAATGAATTTCAAAGTGAAAAACATGTATCGAGATCATTGTTTTCTCTCGGTTGCCCGTTTATGCCGAAAATGCGGGTTAAAAAAATTAACGACGAACCGCGTTGAAAAATAAAACGCCGAAACGACCGTGAAAGGTTCAAAAAGAAATCTTGAGCCTTTGCCGCGATCGTTTCGGCATTTTTTTTCAACAGTAAACATTATGGAAAAGGGTGTATCATAAATGTTTCTTTATCTGCAAGGAGCGTCGTGGCTGAGTTGTAGCGTGACGGATTATGATGCTGAACGTCCGGGTTCAATTCTCGGTGAATAAACTTTTTTCTCTTCATTTTATATTCAGAAAATTTCGAACTTACTCTCGCTTTAGCTATTCTCGCCTGTTCAGGCATTATTTATGATATTTAATTCGTATATGCTTAATAAAAAAAAACAAGACATTGCTACCGGGGATCGAACCCGCGTCGTCTACACTCAGAGCCCGCACGCTCATATCTCAACCGCGAGGCCCTTGTGACTGCAAACCTGCCTTACGTATACAGTAGAATCTCGATTATCCGAACCAATTGGGACCGAGACTAGTTCGGACAATCAAAAGTTCGGATAATCGAAACGTGAGTTTTTTGGGACGAGATCATCAACAACACGTTTTTACATTTAAAAAAATACATAAATATATATTAAAATTTGACATACATATTAACATTGATATATATGGGTCATTCCATGTCAAATCGACAAATTTTTTACCTGACCCCCTTTGATTTCGCTGAAAATTTTCTATCTTTTTCTACCCCCCGAAAGTTATTTTTCAGAATTTTTTCAAATTTTTTTTCCCGACTCAAAAAAAGTTATGACATTTTGAAAAAAACCGCTCTTTTATTTTTAAATGGCCAGAACTTTTTCAAAAATTGACCGTTTGGGAACTTTTTTTTTCAAAATTTTTGTTTTTAAATGTAGTTTTCGAAAAAAAATATGAAAAAATTTTCAGAATCCCAGATATATGAAATATTTTAGTTTTTTTGAAAAAACCGTAATTTTCTCAAAGTCCGACCGTTTTTTTTTTTTTTTTTTTGCTCTAAAAATACTTCAACTAATTCTGCAATGATCCCCGTTAATCAAAAGATGTGACGACAATCGCTTCTAATTTTTTTTCTTGATTATAAAAAAAATTTTGTTGAATTTTTGCTGAATTTATATAACTTTGTTATGAAATTTTTTTTATTTCCTCGTGAAACCTCAAAAGTTAAAAAATAAAATTTTATTGGAGAATTTCAAGTGATTATCGTCCAAGAAATTGTTATTTAAAAAAAAATAATAATTTTTTTCTCTCATTGACGTTATTTTTTTACTCTTATGGACGTTTTTTTTTGGTACTGAAATATGACAACTTAACGTCATTTTGGTACTGAAACATGACAAAATAACGTCAATGAGAGAAAAAAATTATTTTTTTTTTTTAAATAACAATTTCTCGGACGATAATCACTTGAAATTCTCCAATAAAATTTTATTTTTCAACTTTTGAGGTTTCACGAGGAAATAAAAAAAATTTCATAACAAAGTTATATAAAATCAGCAAAAATTCAACAAAATTTTTTTTATAATCAAGAAAAAAAATTAGAAGCGATTGTCGTCACATCTTTTGATTAACGGGGATCATTGCAGAATTAGTTGAAGTATTTTTAGAGCAAAAAAAAAAAAAAAAAACGGTCGGACTTTGAGAAAATTACGGTTTTTTCAAAAAAACTAAAATATTTCATATATCTGGGATTCTGAAAATTTTTTCATATTTTTTTTCGAAAACTACATTTAAAAACAAAAATTTTGAAAAAAAAAAGTTCCCAAACGGTCAATTTTTGAAAAAGTTCTGGCAATTTAAAAATAAAAGAGCGGTTTTTTTCAAAAATTCATAACTTTTTTTGAGTCGGGAAAAAAAATTTGAAAAAATTCTGAAAAATAACTTTCGGGGGGTAGAAAAAGATAGAAAATTTTCAGCGAAATCAAAGGGGGTCAGGTAAAAAATTTGTCGATTTGACATGGAATGACCCATATATATATATATATATATATATATATATATATATACATACACGGTGGCCGGAACATTGACGTCTAAAAATAAAATTTAGGTCCCTTGTATCGTGGGGTATCCGAATAACCCCCATGTATGTCGCGCGACTTTTCATAGTTTTCGAGTTATGAATTTTTTACTGCATTTTTGAGAATTTTCGACCTGACGAATTGAAAAAAAAATCTTTAAAAAAAGTAGAAGACTATCGAGATTTTTTTTGCAACTGAATCTTTATGAGTAGTACTTTTATGCATAAAATAATCAGCTTCGTAACTGTGATGAAAGTTATGAAAATGTTGGTCTAAAGTGAAAAATTTACGTTCGGTAAATTATGACTTAAATTTTCAACTTTAAATTAAACATCTAAACAGGTGACTTCATGGTTCCTAATTAGGCCCTAAGAATGCGCCAGACTGTCAGCTTTCATAACCATTAAAAAGAGTAGTACTTGATAGGGCTACTTTGGCTACAATTGACCTTCAATGACAGCGAGGTGGAAAATTCTTATAATTACCCATCTGATTAAAAAAAAAATGTGCCCATTTTATCATTCCTAAGGCTATTTAGTTTGTTAACTAACCAAAAATGACTGCAGGGAAAGCTAAGATTGAAACATTTGGAGGTTTATTTTTTTTAGTTTAATTTAAGTTTAATGAATTTTGCGCGATCCGTTCTCATGGATCAGGTAAAAGCTCGTTTACGCGATCCGTTCTCGTTACAAGAACGGATGGCGCAAAATTCATTAAACTTGAATCGAACTAAAAAAAAATAAACCTCTAAATGTTTAAATCTTAGCTTTCCTGCAGTCATTTTTGGTTAGGTAACAAACTAAATATCCTTGGGAATGATAAAATGGGCAATTTTTTTTAATCAGATGGCTAATTTTAAGAATTTTCCACCTCGCTGTCTTTGAAGGTCAATTGTAGCCAAAGTACCCCTATTAAGTACTGCTTTTTTTAAAAATGATTATGAAAGCTGAGAGTCTGGCGCATTCTTGAGACCTAATTAGGAACCATGAAGTCACCTGTTTAGATGTTTAATTTAAAGTTGAAAATTTAAGTCATAATTTACCGAACATAAATTTTTCACTTTACACCAACATTTTAATAACTTTCATCACAGTTACGAAGCTGATTATTTTATGCATAAAAGTACTACTCATGAAGATTCAGTTGCAAAAAAAATCTCGACAGTCTTCTACTTTTTTTTTAGATTTTTTTTAAATTGGTCAGGTCGAAAATTCGTAACTCGAAAACTATGAAAAGTCGCGGGATATACATGGGGGTTATTCGGATACCCCAGGATACAAGGGACCTAAATTTTATTTTTGGACGTCAATGTTCCGCCCACCCTGTATATTTATATACGTGTGTGTGTGCGTGCGCGCGCACGCGCGCGCGCGCGCGCGCGCGCGCGTGTGTGTGTGTGTGTGTGTGTGTGTGTGTGTGTGTGTTTTAAGCACCTGAAAAAAGTCGAGTGCCTTTTAAAATATTTTTTAAAAATAAAATCGTCCATTTTCAATTGACGAACGGCTGCAACGCGTTTTTGAGCGTCTAAGTCTCGCAGCTGTTTGAGAAGGAGAAGTTGCGTTGGGTTGCTTATTGTTGCTCACGGTGGTGGCAGCGAGCAACCATGTATCTTTCGCGCCAACGTTCGGATAATTGAGCTTCCGGATAAACTAAGTCATCGTTCGGATAATTGAGGGTTCGGATAATTGAGGGTTCGGATGATCGAGGTTCGGATAATCGAGGTTCTACTGTACACACTTATCCAACCTTAAAAAAAATCGCTGCAGGACCAACTGCATATTGTTTTTATGACCCCAAAGTATTTTTGAAGCCAAAAGAAAACGATTTTTCCAAATTCCTAGAATGGTGTTATCCCTTAAAGAAAAGAAATTGATTTTTTTATCATTGTAAATGTATATCCCCTCTTAAAGACTTTAAAAGAATCTCGTACGTGTTAGCGAAAATCGGCAGAAAATTAGGAAGCAACTCGTCCACTTCTTTGATGTTCGCTATTTCGGTGTTCGCTATTATGGACCATCGCTCGTTTGCCTATCTGAGATCAAAACTTTCGAAGTTTGTATCCTCGATATCTGGCTTTTTGCTATAGATGGTATTACCAATATTAGATACTCACGTCTTTCTATTTCGGAGATGTGAATGTTCAAGATTGTTTAAATCTGTGTTTGTATGACTCAAACTCCAAACAAACCCAAACAAACTCAATAGGAAAAAGAAAAAGTTCCGGAAAAAAAATAATATCAAGTTTTTTTTACGAAAATCTCATTTTTTTTCATCTTTAAATTTTCTCCGAATATCTCCGCAGCCGTTCACTCAGGTAATAGGAAAAAAAGAAATTTCCGAAAAAAATAATAATAATAAAAAGTTTTTTAACGAAAATCTCATTTCTTTTCATCTTTAACTTTTCTCCGAATATCTCCGCAGCCGTTCACTCAGGTCATAGGAAAAGGAGAAATTTCCAGGAAAAAAATAAGAAATCAGAAAGCCAGGAACGCTACCAACGGGACCATCTCATCGCTTGTAGAATATACGCGGTACTTACAATTCGCGGCCGGATGGATGATTGGCGTGTTTTTGGGGATAATGCTTTATCGCTTGATGAAAGTATGAGAATTAATATAATAATACGAATATAAATATATTTCCGCTTACTTTTATGAATTATAATTTATTTGGCATAAGGATGGGTGTGAGTAAAGCGTAAACAATTTTATATAAGATACATAAGTTGTAATTTAGATATATTATTATGTTTAAATTAACGTATAAACTAAAAAAATAAGCGACCTGAGTGCGCAATACATTTTTTTGTATACATTAATAACGCAGAGAATCAAGAACTAACTTAGCATTGAAATCATCTAAAAGCCTCGCGCGTGCCGTCGGGTGACGTCACGCGCGAGTCGTGCTCAGATTGCTTTTTCCCTCGACGCCTTCGTTTCGGCTTGGCCGCACATGAACGTGCTGCTCAGCGTCCATGCATTGGTGTAGCAGCCGAAGGCGCGGTCGGGACGCTTCGCCTTGCTCGGCTCTTTCCGAAGATGTCCGAGCATCGCTCGCTCACGGACACACGCTATTACGATGTGTGATCGGCGCGTAAGAAACTAGAGAGGGGGTAACTTTTACGCGCGATCTGGCTGCACTGCGTCCGAGCTCTGAGTACGGACGGCGCGGCTTCGATGCCCGTAGCAACATTTTTTTTTGTTATACATATATGAATTAAATATAAAAAATAATGCCTAGACAGGCGAGAATAGATAAAGCGAGAGTAAGGTAGAAATTTTCTGAATATAAAATGAAGAAAAAAAAGTTCATTGACCGAGGATTGAACCCGGACCTTCAGCATCGTAATCCGTCACGCTACAACTCAGCCACGACGCTCATTGCAGATAAAGAAACATTTATGATACACCCTTTTCCATAATGTTTACTGTTGAAAAAAAATGCCGAAACGATCGCGGCAAAGGCTCAAGATTTCTTTTTGAACCTTTCACGGTCGTTTCGGCGTTTTATTTTTCAACGCGGTTCGTCGTTAATTTTTTTAACCCGCATTTTCGGCATAAACGGGCAACCGAGAGAAAACAATGATCTCGATACATGTTTTTCACTTTGAAATTCATTTAATGCATATTCCAATCCGCAGTACGGCCACACATATATGTCGAGCTCGATCGGACGGAAAACCTCGCTCCGTTCGCCTGTCGAGCGAGCGAGGGGCAGAGACTTTTCCCCCACCGAGCTACCCATTCGTGTTCACGCTGCTGCGATACCAACTTTAGCGGTGATCACGGACTCGCGCGGCTACAAGGGAATCTGCAGCCTCGACAGAGGCGATGATCACGAAATCATACTCCCGAACTCGCCGCCGCGATTTAGCGCCATTTACGAAGCACGCCGAAAAGGGCCGCGTTGTGCATCTCCCCATTAATCTCTGGTATCTAGGCTCCATGGGTCGAAGTCTCGATGGCGCCGCAGTCAACCGTGAAAATGCGAAACGCGCATGCGTGGCCGAAAAGTTGAATGGAACGAGTCCAGGTGAACAGGAGCGATGAGAGGGCGAGCAGCCGCTCACGGCTCGCCAAGAGATGGAGGGAGTCAGTTCAAACGAGACCTCCCGATTGGGTGTACGGGAATGGCCGTTTGTTACGTCAGGCCAATTTGACTTGAAAAATATAATTAATACGACGAACGGATATAAAACTGGGCCATCGACATGAGCAAAAAAATGTCAATTAATGTCACGATAAATGGTAATCCTGTTTGCGTTAGACCGAGCAAAATGGTACTCTCGGATTTGGAGCAAATTAAAAAAAACGAGCGCGAACGAAGGAAGAGGTTACGTCTCGAACAGGTGGGTAGATGCCAAATATTTCTCATTTCGACGTTTTTTTTCAAACGTTTTACGAACTTCGTCGATCTTTCTTTAACTGTTCGGAAAGTAATTCACTCGATGTTTCTCGACTGTTGATCGATCTTTCTCGACTGTTCGGAAAGTAATTCACTCGTTGAATGAAATAAAAACCTTTTCATTAGAGAATTCGAAGATGCTCATTGTTTTCTCACCTTCGTCGAGGAAAAACATGCCCAAGCCTCCTTTAACCGTTCGTGAAAAATCGCCGCGTTTCCTCAGGTGCGACAGCAATCGAAGGAATTGTCTTCCAAAGTACTGAAAAGAGCCAAGAGTGCGGCTAAAAAAGAGCTCCACAAATTGGAGAGGGACTGCAAGTCGGAAATGCGAAAGATGCACGATATGAAAATCATGGAGATCCAGAGGAAGTATCAAGAGGACATGGAGGACATTGGCTTGGCGCATAGTGCCGCCGCTCTACAACCGGACGTAGATGCTATCATTGCGCTCGATCAACACAATAATCGAACAGCCGCTGCCGAAAGAGGAAAAGAAGCTATGCAACTTTTGAAGGAATCTGCGCAGGTCGTTTACAAGTTGGACTTGAATTTTATTCTAAACTAACTTTTGCGTGTGACTCGGTTTAAGTATGTCGTATATTTGCTGCATGCACATGTTGGGAATAGATTTTATAGTCTTATCCGATTAAGAGTTGTATCGAGGTTACTACAAAAAGCATCTGCTGGCCAATATATCTTTAAAAAAACATGTTGGCTACATAGTTTTCTAAAAAAATGTTTTCTATATGGTTTATTACGAAATTAGAATCACCTTACATGAAAAAAAGAAACGAGAGGGTGTCAGATACGTGTTGAGGCAATATATACATTTAGATGGGAAAAATTAAGCAATTTTGAGGGATTATTTTAAACTGAGACATCATTATTCTACATTTACCAAACGGTAGGTCAACGTTAATAGTATATTTGAGTATACAAAACAATTTTTTGAAATTCGATTGTTAAGAAAATGGCGGAGCGGTGGCAGAGTTTTACAGCAAGATTGCTGGAAGAGTTGCGAATTAGCGTGCGGCTTTCCGTAGACTTTGATTGGCAAAAAATTCAAACATTTTTTCAGTTAGGACATGTATAGTTTCTATTTGACAATAATTAAATTGAAATAAATGCAAATTTAAGAAAATGGAGTGCATTTACAAAATAAATCAATATTTCACGCAAAATTTCTATAAAATTTGAATTAAAAAAAGTAGTTTTTTTTTTCATTTTTCAAAACAATTCTCCTCAAGTAGACGGTAACAATATTATCAATATTTCTACCAACTTTCAACTCAATCTGCTTAATAGTTTATGAGTAATCCTGCACCCCAATTTCGAAAATGCAGTTTTGAGAAAAACGCGTTTGAAATTTACGTCCGCTCCGAAGACAAGCGGTGAGGCACGTTGACAGGCTGTAAGATTTGAAGCATTTGAAATTTCGCTTCGAGACTTTGGGAAAATATTGTATATCCCGCCTTAATGCTTCCTGATGAATGCTGAAGGATGTTGCATGCCATTATCTTTTTAAAAGTAAAATCACATTTTCTCAAGCTCTACTTAACGGATTCAGATGGAACGAAGCGTGGGGATGTTCCGAAAGCTTTTATGTCCACATACCAAAGGTTCAGAAATAAAGCTCTGTTTTAGGTTTGCTCACCTAGATAGACAGACAGATGAAATCCCCAAAAATGAAAGATATAGTCAGAGCATTGTATTGTAACCCTATGACCTTAAGGGAGGAGATACCTTTAGGCGAGGAAAAAATGGCTGATTTTGATGATATTTTTTAAATGACTTCTTTTGGCTGTTTAATGGCACTTTTAAAAAATAATCTTCCGAAGTGGCGGAGGTATGGCAGTCTTTTGAACGGGTTGCGGCCCATCTTCTCGGACAGCGTGACACGTAGCGTCGGCGGAATTGATCTGAAAGAATCCAACGAAGAATTTTCTTTCATTGACACTCATATGCAGAATATGAACCAAGAAAAAGTGCGAAATGTCGTAAAACAATGAAATGGTACGCTTTTAAACAAAAAGATTAAATTTTCAATTGATGCGGTTTTTAAAGACTAATAAAATTAAAAAAAAAAAACACCATGGAACAGCCAAAAGTAGTAACAAAACATACCGTAAGTCTTAAAATTGATCACGAAATCTTCCCCAATAAAAAAAAATCATGAAGTTCAGTAAATTTTTATAAAAATATTATAAATATATTAAATATATATATATATATAAAAATATAATAAATAAATTCAATAAAAACGAGTGTACAGACACTACAATTCTACGAGATAGCTGAAAGAAATATTCACTTATGCGAACAGTACTGTAGCGTGCATTGTGAATTATTCAAAAGTTTTGTGAGATCTTCGCCTGGAGCTTTAGGCTTTCCTGTGAAAAATACAATGCACAGTCCGTTGCTCCTGTTTAAAAAATGCCGACGATTGCAAATACAGAAAGAAGATCCAGCTGCGGTTCACAACGAAAGATTGCGCCAAGTTCGTGAAGTCGAGAACGTCAGGTCGTCGATGATCTCCAAATTACCCGACAAGCTTCACCCCCCAACGGAGAGCCTGAACCAGACGGATTCATCCGAGGAAGGCGGAATCGTTGAGGAAAAGACTATTCAGGTGGCCCCGAAACGAAAACGATCGAAAAAGCTTGTCGGAAAAAAATCACCGGCCAAAGTCGTGTCGAAATCCAACGTGAAGGTGAGGATTTTCCATTCGACAACATCGATCTACGTCCAGAGAAAAAAAAACGCCATTACGAAAATCGATATTTTCCAGGTCGTCGGTCAAAATCAAAAACCCAAGTCGCCGCGTCGCATCACGGTCGAGGTACACGCAGGTAACGCAAAGTCTCCGAAAAGGACGGTATCGTCGCGCAGTCGAAAGACGAACGGCGCTGTCGCGGACAATTCCGACAAATCGGATAACGCGGGTAAGAGTACGGTTGCGATCGGTACCGAGGTCCCTTGTACAAATGTTCGTTGCAATGGCGATGCCGACGATCACCAGGAGCCTCGTAAAACTGTACCGACCATCAAATTGACTCCGACGAAGGCGGATAAAGTAGCGCGGTAAGCCATTCGCAAAGAAATCATCGCTTATCACGTTATTTGAATCGGTGCCCAAAGAGCTTCTCTCTTGCGTATTACATTCAAGGTACAATCCCGAGGATTATAAACAAAAAACGTCCGAGTCGAACAGCAGCAGTTCGAGTTCGGTGAGCGACGATTCTTCGTACTTCTCGGACGGATGCGGTGAATTTTTATTGTCGAAAACGACGAGCAAACAGCACAAGTCGGCTGGGTCGGGAAAAGTGCAACTGTACGATCATTGCACGCGGCAGAGAAATTTTTACGATCAACCGATCGGGCTGGTCGAAAGAATTGACATAAGAAACGAAGTGAGTATGGTAATTAATGCTGTCGGAGATGAACACGCCTGCGCCTGCTCCACTGCGAATATCTTTTGTCAAGACGGATTGCTACTTTCTTGGGTTGAAACATTATCAAGGTTCCTCAATTTTTTCAAGGAAAACTATGAAAGATAAATAAATAGAATTTCGTATACGTGTAATGGATTATTATTGGAGAAAAATCTTTTACACGGGCATAGTGATGAACTGGAGCGGGAGTTGTACCCGAGTCGCGCGGACGACAGTTACGCTTTTGAAGTCCTAGCCCTCTGTAAATGATCTAAATAAACTAGATTCTCAATGTGTACAAGTTTGTGCATAAAATAAGCAACAATCGTAATTTTGTATACACTTTTGGGTTAACCCTGCGCCGTCGCGCTGCAATTTCGCTGCTCGCGCAGTCGCACTGGGATGAAAAGTCCACGTACAGTTTTCAACGTGTTAAGGGGTCTCCTCATTTTAGACGCTAAAAAAGGCTATTTTCATGAATTTTTTTGATAGGGTTATATTATAGATATTGATATCAAAGTTGTTACACTTAATAAATACACTTATAGACGAAAATGGTAGTTGAAAAATGTCCTAAAAAAATTGTAGGTCTGCGCTGTTGATGAAATCTCGAAGAGGGATCATCCGAAACAAAAAAATCGAACGATTTTAGATTCAGTATGTTAATGGCTATAGCGCATATCATACGATTTTTGATATATGCAAAAATAACAAAATGGCGGATATTTTTCGAAAAAAAAAAACGTCTTTTTTCACCGTTTTTGGCAAAAAAAAAAGTAAATGTCAAAATTGAAAAAAATCCTTGGTATGCGCTATAGCTATAGTTGTAAAGCATATGTGCTTAAAATTTCATAAGGATCGGTTCAGTAGTTTCGAAGATTTTATCAAGAAGCCGTCGAAAAACGTTTCAAGAAAAACGCGTTTGAAGTTTGTTTGGGTTACATAAATACATACATTTGAAGAAAAAAATGTATTTCGAAAGTGCATTTATTAAGTGTAACAACTTTTATATCAATATATATAATATCAACCTATCGAAAAAATTCATGAAAACAGCTTTTTTTTAGCGTCTGAAGTGAGAAGACCCCTTAAGGAATTATCACAGTGTAACGGGTCGAAAAATAGCTGATTTTCGCGATTTTTTCATGGTTAAAATACGCTAATCAGTCTGACTTCTTTGTGTCAAATCAAAGCACTCATGAAGAACAGAAAATGAACTTTTAAACGTTTACTTTTTATTTATTTTTTACATTTTTTTAATGATTGAAAATGTCTATGAAAAAAGGAGTCCTCGCGGTGTACACGTTTACGGCCGTAAATATTATCTGAAACAAAATTTGTAGAAAGATTATTGATCAGTATGAAAGCCGCTATCTTGCTATGCAGGTTTTTTTAAATTGAAATTAGCAAAATGGCGGCGGTTTGATAAAACATATCGAATTCAGCCTATTTTTTCGACAGTTTTTCACTAAATAAAAATATGAAGATTTAAAAGAGAAAAAGCTTCCACAGCAGGATAAAGAATTGCGTGAAGAATGTTGTGTTGAAATTTGAGACGGATAGCTTAAAAACTTCCTTTGAGAGTGTACACCGTTTTCAAAAACGATATCCCGAGAAAAACGCGTTTAACGTTTCGAGTGCGGAATTTTCATATAAATTGTCTACTTACGATCAATCGGCGATGCCAGGTCCATTTTTATAACCGTCTATACAATCGGATAATGGAGAGGGAAAAAAACAATTGTTTGAAAATTTTACACTGTGATGATTCCTAAAATCGTTTCAAAAAATCTCCAATAATTCACGAATACTCTTGAATCCTCCTACAAACTGAATCCAAGATTGTTTAAGTACAAACGTTATCATATTTATTGCTATGGATTGTTAATAACTGTCAGAAATTCCAAAGTGAACTTTACTTGGGACGGAATCGTTCCAGTGCGACTGCGCAGGGTTAACGGTGACGATTGGAAGCAGAAAAAATATAATTCCGCGATCATATCAGTAATTTTTTATTTATCAAAAAAATTTGTTCAACTTTAAATGATTATTTCAGTTTACATTATGATGCCGGGGTTTTGTGAACTGCGTCATGATTTTGAGCCTACTTTAAGGAGATATATACACCTAGGAGCCCGAAAAAAGGTCATTTTTGTGAATTTTTTCAAGGAAAACTATTTGAAATTTCGGATCGGGGTTTTAATTATCTAAAAGTATATACATTCAAAAATATATTTAATTTTCTTTATTTAAAAATATAAAAAATATACAAGGATATTGTATGATCCTTGGAGCGTTGTAAAAAAATCTGCGTATACGGTACCCACTGGCGTTTCTTCAAAAATCATCTGAAAAAAAAACCAAATAGATTATTAAATTAGATACTATAATCTAGTACTTGTCATAGCCGATTTTGAAAATATCGATTTATGACAAAATGGCGGACGTTTGAACATAAATAGTGATTTTTGGGCCAAAAATTAGTTATTATTTTGCGTATAAAACAAAAACTAAGTAACGGAAAAAAAATCCTATGACAAGTACTAGATAATGGTGTATAGAATAACCAGAAAAAACCTCAAGGCAATCGGTTCATTGGTTTTCGAGAAATTTTGGGTACCGATTTGAAAAACGTGGTTTTGAGACAAACGCGTTTGAAAATTTGGGAATGAATAAATCGTGAAATTTGTCAACTTACATGGAATCATCGATACCAGGCCCATCGTGCAGGTCTTCTACGGTCGACGGAATGTTCATAGCTTCTAAATCCTCGACCTCGACCATCTAGGTGTATATCTCCCCTTAATTGAAATCGCCTCATTTTTGCATTGCGGAGCACTTGCACAGAATTGAAAACAGTGGTTTGAAAAAAGGGCTTTTTACGTTTTGCGGCGATTTTTCAGTCCAACGAATAATAAACAAATTATAAACATAGTTGACGTAAAAAATCATTCGAAACTTCAGCTACAACGTGTTTATTTCAGCCGAACGCCGTGGACGCTGCATGCGAGATAATTAATGCGGAAAGGCTGGCGGCAATTTCCCTCGAGAGTCGACGGCTCACAGCTGAAAGACGAGGCACAGACGCCGTGCTTCGCGAACGCGTGAGACGCGATTACGGCGAGATGATAAGAAATTTCGAGAACATAGCTCGCAACGACCGTGTCGCGAGATCTACAGTCTGTAGCAATCGACACACGGTCCAGTTGCGAAGAAAAACTTGTCAAACGGATGATCACGGTTCTGTCGAATCCGTGTGTAACATTATTCTACACGACACCAACCAGCCCGGACCATCGCGTGTCCAAGAATCGGACGAGCGAGTTCGTAAATCTTCTCGCGATAATCGCGAACGTGCGACGATCTGTACTCACGCCGCTCGACAGGAAAATCCGACCTACGAGAGGCCTCAATGTTGCGAGAGGCACGACAATACCGAGGAAATCCTCGAGGCGTGGAGAAAGATAGAGCAACAGAAGAGACTTTTGCTGCGCGAATTCGGCTGCGATCTTCCCAGTACGATATTCAACGCGAGCATGACTCGGCTCTTTGACAGCCGTCAGGCGACGCAGAGCGACCAACAGCCCGCCCAACAGCCCGCCGCCGCTCCATCGATTCCCGTTCAACCGTCGCCGGAAATCAAGATAATAAACATGTCCAGTTCGGAAGACAACGCCAAGAAAGCAGGCGCGAGCAAGAAAAAGTCGAAAAAAGCGACGAAAGCGCCAATCGCGAGAACCACGGAAACGGCAGTTCAAACGTCGACGATGGACGAGATCGGTGCGGCAAAAGATAAGAGTGTACAGGTTGAGATAAGAACCGAGGAGAGCAGAGAGGCGAGAAGAAGGTCGGACGATAGTCCACACGATGGTACCGGAGAATCGGACGCTCTGCAATACGTGGAGCCCCGCGTAATCGTATTGACGCCACCGGAAGTCTGCGATACGAGCAGCGGATCCTCGGTTTCGCGAGATATCATTATCGAGCTCGACAATCATCAGGTCAAAGTAACGCCCAGAAAGCGCAAGAGTTCGTCGGAAAAGAGCTCGAAACGCGAGTCTTCCACCTCGACACACACGAAGCCTCGCTCTTTACCGTCCAGCCAGCCTGGATCCCCGACCAAAAGACATCCCGCTTCGGCACCATCATCGCGATCCGGAAGTCCGAAGAAACGCGATAACGGGCGGCCCGCGCGTTCTCGATCGCCCGACAACGTTGTCGATATAGTCGTTAACAAAGGATCGGTCAAGGTACAAGCGGGTCCGTCACGCCCGATCGAGATAATTCACGATTCGAGCGTAGGGAGTTCGGTGCCCGACACGACACTCGAACAGAGCAAGGAACACAGCGTCACCTCGGGCAAACCTTATCGAATCATAAAACATCCGACGGTGAAGAAAGTAGCCGAGACGAGCAGAGATACCTCGGATACCTCGACGTCTTACGCCAGCCTACCGGCGAAAATGTCCCCGATTGTTCCACTTTCCCGACATCAGATAACACCGATACTGGAAATGCTCGATTTGTCGACGAACGAGAGAATTCGGGCCGCCAGGGTGAACGTCAGTCCTGTCTCGACACCGGAAACGCCGTCACCGCGGATCATGAATGTGCCCTCGAATAGGCCGCATCCCGAAAGGATCGCTCGCATTCTCAGATTTCACAATCTTACGGGCACGGGAACAACGGCCGCGGATAGTACGTTACATTCGTCGATGCAGAACGAACGGTCATCCTCTACCAATCCGTCGCATTCGCAAAACCGAGATCAAAGACCGGCCAACGATTCGCGCACTATGAATTCACGACGTTCCGGAAATACCTCGGATTATTGCACTTGCGCTAATCCAACTTGCCAATTGTTGCACGACAATATCAATTATATTCGAGATTACGCGACGGCTAATCATCCGGAGGTGCTGGAAAAGTATGAGGATCTGCAGAACGTCTGTACGGAAAGAATAGCCTCGCTTACGGAACTCATTCAGAGGGTACGAAACGAGCAACGTGGTGAGTCTATTGGACATTTGCTTTTAAAGTAGTCCTATCGCCGGGCTTCAATCCATAGGATTTTCATAACTTCCTTTTGAGCTTCACTTAATATATTAATAATCGTCTCTGTAAAATTTCAGGGTCGTTTATCGACCTAATTACAGCGAAAAGAAATATTGAAATTGCGTATTTTTGTGAAGGAATTCCGAGACGACATACAAAAACCCAATTTCCGGTCGCTACAAAAGTGTATATAATAGTGGGAATCCGTCAGATTATTAAAAATAATCAGATTTACATACTTAACACTTGTAGTAATCCAGTGCTCTCGGAAAAAATTACGCTTATTGACCTAATTTTTATGTAATATCAAGTTTAATTTGAACTTCCGGTATTGGATTTATTACCACTTGCTACGATAAAGAGACGTGACAGCAAGGCAACAGCTGACTGTAGTCCTAACCTCATCTCACTCATTCGAATTTCCACACATATTTCATTTTTAACCGACATATTTCACCGACACAAATGTTCCACTAGTGGAGACCAATTAACGCAGCTCATGGAAAAGAAAAAAATTCCGTCGTTATTCGGAAAAGTCCTCAAACTGCATAATTACCAGGATTTCTTTCAAGGTGGCGACATTAGGCGATGCTCGCGACTTCCATGAGAGTCGCAAATTTTTAGCTTGAACGAAAAATCGAAAAATGTCCATAATCTTCGTGATAGCAACTAGAGAAATACGTAGGGGATTCGAAAAATATTCCTCATAGAAATAGCGAGCGCCTTTAGAAAATAGTTTCATTTTCCGAAAAAAAACATCGTCAAAAATCGTTTATAACAAGGGGAGTTTTCGACGAACCGGGAAACCCCTGCGTATTTTTGTGGACAATTTAGTTTCGAAGAGATACCGTGAGAATGTGAAGTGAAATTGGTTCGCATCATGCTGTAAGTCGTTTTGAAAAATCTTGTTTCTGGAAAAATGCTTCTAAAATTTTGCGTTTGACAGTGAAAGTTTATTTTGAGTTTGACAGTGAAAATTATGTAGCTAAAAAAGCGATCTTTCGGTATGAAACCAATAGCACCTAATTTGTAAGACTCTCTAGTATGACTTAAGGCCTTAGGCCACAGTAACGGGTATAAAATCATGTGCGAATTTAATAATTTTTTTTTAGTATGAAAAAGTGATTCACTCATAAAATTAATCACACATCTATTTAGTACAAATATCAAGCTGTTAGAAAATATATATTTTTTTATATATGCACAAAATGGCCGAGTATTCGAAACTTCTCGAAACAGCTTTTTTCTAATTGGCGTGACAAATAACTTCAACCATTTTCACTCGATTTACTTCAAATTTAAAAGTTATGTTCCTAATTGCATTTCGCAGAGACGTACGTATGGAATTTCTGATTAATCGAAAACTTTTCATTTGATGAGCAGTTTATAAGCAGTTGTAACGAAATTTTTCACTGAAAATTCATTTCTTAAGTTCAAATACCTACAACTTAAAAAAAAACTATATTTTTTAAATTCCGTACGTACTTCTCTAGGTATTCTAATGTAGATTGACGAAAAATTTTCTTTTCTGTTCTAAGTAAAAAATTGTGGATGCTAAATGACACGTCGCGGAGCGCCTAAAAAAAGATAACAAAAGAAGATATTAGTAGTCGGTCATTTTGTACATCGAAAAAAAAATATATACATTTTCTAACAGCTTGATATTCATACTAAATAGATGTGTAATTAGTTTTATGAGTGAATCACTTTTTCATACGAAAAAAAATTGTTGAATTCGCACATGATTTTATACCCGTTACTGTGGCCTCAGGCCTTACAGTTTTCAAGAAAATTGTTACTTTATCCGTTTTGTGTAATTGCAACAAACTCTCCGACCTCCGTTGAATGATCAGACTGACCCCATTTCATGTTTCGACAATTGCAGATACCGTTTCGTCGCTTCGAAATAATTGTGGCAAACGGTATTTTCAATCTAGAGAATAATTAGTTTACCTTGTCACCAGGTATGGAATTCTCCATGATAAGCCCAGCGGACGAGACGAGTCTCATGCAGTTGCCTCCGCCGAGGTCGTTTTGCAGTGACTTTCAAAGTGTCCAGAGACTGGTTGAGAGTGTCGAGGCGATACACAGCAAGCTCGCGAAGACTCTGCGCGAATCGCAAAAGATAATAACGAATAGCACGGCGCAGGTTACTCAAGCGTCGCCGAATCCCGAGGTTCAAGCGTCTTCGACTTCCTACGAGTCCAAGTCAAAGGGCTCGGCCAGCACGAGCACGGAGGAAACGCCGGTCCCCGTTGCTTCGTCGAAGACAAAACCACGGGTGATATCGAACGAGCCGGTCAAGATAGATATCGACAGATTGAAGCGCGGCAGAGGACCGTACACGACGATGTTCGTAACGGCGGAAAATCCTTCGCGTTCGTCGCCCGAAACTCCTCGTCACCATGAGGAAATTGTCGCAAAGCTATATCAGGAAATTTTGGAACAGAGCAAAAATGTCAATAATTCGCGCGAAAGCGACAGTTCTCTCAGCCGACAGCGAACACCCTCGCCACCGCAGAATATCGCGTCCTCGCGGAAGCAAAACTCGCCGAAGGTCGTTACCGAGGACGAGGTAACAAAAGACGAGTGCCCGTGTCCACAGGTAAGCACATCCCCAGCTGGCATTCGAAATGTTTCGAGTATTCTTAGCAAGATAATCGACGAAATTTACGAGCCTTAGGCGAAAGCGTCGTGAACCGTCACCGGAAACTGCTCACCGAGATCTCAAGTAGAAGAAAAAACGAGCGAAACTCCACTTCTTCGCCCACTCTTTCAACAGCGTCTTCGCAACATTTAATATATTTTCAACTTTGTGAATGTGCAGCCTAAAAAAGACGAAGAATACGTGCCCCTGCTCGCTGGAATACCGAAAAATCCGCGCGCCTTGCCAAGCGTGCCACCGGGTACGAGACTGCGACCTCCTCCAGCCGGCAGACCCTATCGGTGAGTCATCGTCCTTCCAACAGCAGTCGATAACGAATCCCCCTTATTGACGCTGAAATGTTAAAAATTTCAGATCTGAGATAAATTCGCCTGTACACGAATTATCGACCATAGTGGAGTTCGACACGCCGGATACGGTTAATCGTAGTCAAGGAAGTACGAGGAGCCCGAACGGAAAGTCTCGCCGTACCTTGCAGCTGCAGTCGCCCACGAAAACGGCAAGTGGAACGAATCGAGAAAAGGAGAATGCGAACACTCAGACCGGGCCGAGCGAGCAGTCCGTTGACGTTGCTGGCGCTCCGTTGATAACGGAGAACATGTTGCGCACGATACCGCGTAGACTGACGATGCGGGATGTCGGTTCACCGGATGAAAAGTTCGTTATTAACAGTGACACAGATAGGGCTGTGTGGGAGCGCGGAACGACGAAATCTCTGTTATCACAGGGACCGAGCACATCGATAGAGGGTAGCGCGTCGAGAAACAACGACGATGGAAAATCGGTCGATGGCGTGGCAAATGGAAGAACCGATTGTGACGTTGAACATCGACGATGTGAGGACGAGCTTGCGAAACGCGAAACTTCCGAGGCTTTAGACGAAAATATAGCCGAACTACTTGCGAACAAGTTGAAACTAGATTCCGGTCTCGGTCATGGGAATAAGAACGAAAAATTAATGTCCACGAGCTCGAACAGTTTTTCCGGGCTATCGGGCATATCGGAAATTATCAGTAGTCCAAACTCCGAATTGGCCAAATGGGCCTCGTCCTCCGAAGAAATTGAGACGGCTTTGAAGAAAATGGGACTCGGTTGGGCCATTTCAACATTGAAAAAAACGAGGGAAGCCAGCGCTCTCAGTTCGTCGTCAAATTCGGATCGCACGCCTATCAACGTACCTAGGAGAACAAAATCACCCAGCAAAAAGCCATCGAACGATGATAATCTCTGTGGTTTGCCCGACTTCAGCGACGTATCCTCGATATCGATCAAAGAAGCGAGCAAAAGCACCGAAAGAGCCGTACTCATGAAGGCACGCACGTCAACACCCAATATTCAGAATTCAAATTCAACCAGCGAAAAGTCCGTGTCCGCCACTACGAGCTCTTCCGGTATCAGCGTACAGGATCACAGCGATACCTTGACCGCTCCTAATCTATCGCTCAACAACAACAAACGGTAAAAAGAAAGGGGAATGTCGCGACAGTTGCCGTGGCAAAAAAATGACACTGCCCGATCGTGTAGAATGAGTATTTTCAGATATAGAAGGAAGACTGTGTCCTACGGGGCCAAATCAAACTGACGAATTATACTTTTTATAGAATCACTTACGTTTATAGAGACTAATTGCAATACTGCGTACGATTGGACGCGATTGACGATCAAATTTATACATTTCCACGAACACAAGACTTATTTTGAGTATGCCGAATCGTATTATACATTGTTGTATTCATATAAATAAAGAAAAATGATTTTTGACTATACAAAATAAGAGTGGGCGTTTTTTATAAATGTTGACGGTTCCCGCACGTTTCTTGCAGTGAAAGAGTTTCTTTTTTTCTAATTTTACATCGTCTATTTTGAAAACCCTTATTTTTTTATCGTCGTAAATGCGAAGTGTTTTGCACTTGAATTCAAATTTGACCGATATGAAAGTAGGTTTGGACTCCATGGACCACGGGTTGCCTGGACAAAAACGGTAGGAGAGACAGCTAGGACCGATGCTTGCCCACCAAATGAAGATTTGAGCGGTGGGGGCGTGTGCACTACGCGGATCCTTACGTAGGCCACATTTGTCGATAAAACAGTCGGCAACGGTAATACGGACCGAAAAGCACACAATAGTGGTTCCCAGCCTTTATTTGCTGAACGTCTTCATTTTCTGCAGAATTTGTTACGCTCTATAGCTTTAAGGGGCTATACCAGTGTGATCGCTGAAAATTTAGGTGATTTTCGGGAATTTTTTTGAAGAAAAGTACTCTATTAAATGTTTCGGAAAATTAAGAATATATTTGGCTATATTTTACCTATATTATATAATTTTTTCATAGAAAAATATTGAGATCCAAGCGACTTATGCGCTGCCTTCGGAGTCACCAAAAAAAAAGTTCCTCTACTGCTGACATCATTCCAGCCGATTGAGTAGCTGAAACCGAAAAAGGAAAAAATATCATCAAAGTGGAAGGTATTTCCTATACAGTGACGTGGATTTTCGAAAAATATTAAAATCTAACAAAATGGCGTAGTTATGAAAAAAAATGTTTACTTGCCTATAAAATGGTCGTTTTTTTCAAAGCCAAATCGTCAATTTTCATCAAATCAAAAATATCATACGTCATTGCAGAGTAAATCTATTCAAGAGTACTCAGTTCAAATTTTAAGTCAATCGGATAATTGCTCTTTGAGTTACAATGTCAGCAAATTTGAAAAATCTCATTTCGAGAAAAACGCGGTTAAAAATGTAATTATCGATTTTTGCAAGATAAAATGATAGAGATACGGCCTTGAAATTTATACAGGATATTCTTGAAAGTATAAACTCTCGAAAAAGGTAAAAAAATCGATTTTTTGAAAGTGTCACACTGGTATAGCCCCGTAAAGTAGTTCGGAAGAAAAACCGGAAGTCAAACTGGGAATTTGAACGATTTTTTTTCTTTCGGATATTTAAAATACATAGAATTTAATCTCATAAAAAAAGTATTTTTCCATTTGAGTCCATGTTTTAAGCGGTTGGCTACGCTACATAACCTCACTTTGAAAGAATTCAAAGATCACCTCGCAACGACTCGACAAATGTCAAAACATGGCACAATTACGTGTGAGTGGTTGTTTCTTTTTTTTTACAGAAAATTGTTCTGCTTTTGTTCACGCAGATAAATAATAAGAGATTGATTGGGAAGTTTTCAAAGTTTCATCTTCAGGTAAATATACAGAACAAAAACAGAAAGAAATTTTAAAGTTTTCTAAATAAAAATGTTCACAGCGGCTCTTTATATGTATATTTGTATACGTAAGAATCAAATTTAAAAAAAATGAAGATCTACAATCAACATTTTGTATTCTTCGTTTTATTGTTACTTTTATTCTATTCTTATTGGATTTAGCATGATCTGCAGCGTAGGCATTCGGCGACATTCATATCGCATTCTGCGTGAATTGCCATCTAGGAATTTCCCCTAGCAATCACACCTGACGCTCCGATCACCGTTGAGAGAGAGAGAGACAGATGCCGCATAGCAAAATTTAATAAATGATTGTGATAAAATGACACGGTGGATCAGCTACAATTTTTGCAGGTGAATTCCGTATTAATCGAAGATCCGAGTAAGAAGTTTTGTTTATTGGATCAAACGACTAAATTTTACGTAAAGTTATCATTTCTGGTAAATTTTTCGGAGGTAACGTTTTAGTGCGTGTATTTTAGGCCAACTTTCAACGTTTGTATCTCGAAAGTGGTACGATGGAGTGGCTTAAAATTGTTTATTTCAACCTGGTTAATGACATACTATCTCTTTCTCACAAAAAAATGGGAGGTTAAACGTTAGTTGATTTTTTAATTGTTTCTTCCGAACCACCTTAAACCCATTTAGTTAATTTATTGAAATGGATGAAATGTGGCTGTGAGTCTGGCGAAATCTACTATTGAGTAATCAGATGCGTTTTTAAACAAATGCGAAATTCATTAAAAACATGTGTCACGCGTCCGGTCGGTAAAAATCCCAGAGCCGAATTTTCTTCTAGGCGGGTTCCATTTTGTGCAAACCAAGAGATAGTTTGTTTTTTGAGGTATTATTTTCAGGACCCCGAGTATTTAACAATTATCTGATCAAGTAATAATACACCCCAATATACTGGTAAAATTCCGAGCCAACGTACCGAAATTTTGACGAAAAATTATGACTCTAAAATCGTCTCATTTGCACGGCACTTTATGAACACGCTGGCCGTATTTCTATCTAATAATTTATGCACTAGATAACTCTAGATGCTTTATATAAACTGATGAACGCGTGTAAAAAGTCTGAAGGTTCCGTAACGACAATAAACAACTTGGTTATGGAATGTTTAAAGAAAATATTAATGATAATACTTAGAAAAATGTGACTAGCAGAGGAACTCTCGTGGCCGCGCGACTTTTCAGAGAAAAAGTAAAAATGTCTTAATCTACTAAATTTGTGAAACATTTTTATTCCAGTTTATCGTCGGGTACTATGATTGTGACTGATTTTTATTAACCCTCACTGTAATTTACCAATGAATCAGAAGGGCCCTCTTTATGCCCCCACAAAATATGGCCCTCCATAAAAGGAGTACTTCAAGGGGGGTAGATACCTTTAGGTGAGGAAAAACTGCTGTTTTTCATCATTTTTTAAATGGAAAGATATTTTCTACAATTTTTGAGACTTAGAATATGTTTTATTACTACTTTTGGTTGTTACATGGTATTTTTTTTAATTAATATTTTTAACGGTGGAATTATGGCACGGTCTTCCAAACGGGTTGCGGCGGAGGTTGGCAGATGGCGTGACACGTAGCGTCGGCGGGATCAATCTGAAAAAAAAACCAACGAAGATTTTTCTTTCGTTAAGACTCAAACGCAGAATATGAGCCAAGAAAAGTGAGAAATGTTGAAAATCGATGAAGTGGTACGTTTTGAAACAAAAAGATTGAATTTTCCGAAACGGTTACATTTTGCAATAAAAAATACCTTTTTTAAAATTTTCTAAAACATTTAGGGTTATGTTTCAGACAATAAGGTTAGGAAGATTTATACAAAATTTCATCAGAATTGGTCGATTAGTTTTTTAGCTACGCGTCACGCCAGTTTTGAAAAAGCAGTTTAGAAGACCGTGCCATGCCTCCGCCATTTTGAAATATTGATAAATAAAAAAAATACCATGCAACAGCCAAAAGTAGTAATAAAATATACAAGTCTCAAAAATGGCGAACAAATCCTTCCTTCTTTAAAACAATCATGAAAACCAGCAAAAAAATGTTCTCGCCCAAAGGTATCTCTATAAGGGAAGGGCAGGAGTATCAGCGTGAAAAAAAAAACACTTTTTTGCGAATTTTTTCATCTATATGGATAGAGTAAATTTATTGAAACCTTTTGTACATTGTTAAGTGTCATTTCAAGAACATTCCGTGAAATTTGTACGCGAAAATATCAACAAACAAGCTGGTGACAAAGCTTTTCCAAGAACGCCTTTGGAAAAACGCCATTTGCGGTGGTCACTGTATCTCAGCTAGAAATTATCTGAAATCAAGTACCATTGAAATTTGGTCAAAGTATCATCAAATCCTCCCCCAACGGACTTTGATAGATTTTTTATTTATTTCTAATTTTTTGGTGGTCATGTAAAGTGAAAAGTGCTATTTTTCACGAAAAATTCCCCCATTTTGGGGGTGGAAAACCCCCTCAATGTAAAAAAAATGTGAAGGGTGAACAATTCTATAGAAAATGAAGACGCTCACCAAACTGTGGCTGAGAACCACTTTTGTGTCTTTTTCGATCTGCATTACCGTCGCCGGCTTTATTCTTGACCAACGTGTCCCACACGAGGCACCCGGCGTAGTTCATGCGCCGCCGCTGCTCAAATCGTCAGTGGCTGTGTTAGCATGGGCTCTCCCTTTGTTTCCTACCGTCTCTGGTATGGGGACTGTGAACTGACGGTGTCGAACTGGCCAAATAGCCGGGAATGTTGAATAAATAAAGAAAAACAAATATATTCCGCAACACATTGCAACAGTTTCAACTCTGCTTCCTGTGCCGGTATCTTTCCATTCGCTCGTTTACTCGTCTATTTCATCGAGATAAAGAGAAAGTACCGCGTTCCGCCGAAGCCAACTTGAAAAATGGCGCTAACGCTAGTGCACAGCTTGCGGAAAAGTCCGCTAGGTGGCGAGGCCGGCAAGTTTCTGAAAAAAGCCTCAATTCCAATAGAGAGAGCAAGCTAGAGGATTCCCCGTTCGCGCCTACTCCTCGGCAGTATTACAATATACGAGCCGCGTATCTGTGTCCTGTGCTGCCCTGCTCCGCGCGAACGTGCGGATATATATACATAATAATAATTCTATCGTCCTCGGTGCTCCGTGCCCTGTGCATTTCATGTGTTCCGTACATTCTTTCGTCGTTGACCAACGCGTATTACGAATAAGAATTTTTTAATTTCTTATGTATCATTCGTGGCGTCGCGTATCAAAAGACACATAAACGAGAGAGAAAAAAAAATTTATCAACGGATCGATTGGGCCTTACGACGGATTTTGTGTCCGCCTCTGGTTTGGCGACACACGTCGAAAAAGCTGTCCCGCATCGGCGCTTTTTTCACCCCCCAAGCGGTATCAATGTTGTCTGGCAATGGTGTGTAAGGAGAACGTGGTATCATGGTTTGGGAATCTGTCCAGGTAATGCATACAGACTCGAAAGAATTAGACGTTTTTTTTTCATCCACCAACACTGGGCATATGTCTCTTGCTTCATGACATTCTGTCAATTCTCAAAAAGAAATTGCAAAAATAAAAACGGGCATGATCATTTTGTCACGCGAATATTCTGATTTTCATGTAACTCGTTCTCTCTCTCCCTCGCTCTTCGCCTCCATCTCTCGCTCCCTCTGTCTCTTTCTCGCTCGCTCTCGCCCCTATCGCTGCCTCGATTTCCCCCTCTCCTCTCTCTCGCCACTGCCTCATTTTCTTTCTTTGAAAATTTTCGTACCGACAAGCGTGTACGGAAGGACTTTTTAAAAATTTGTTTGTCCCATTGTTCGCTCCTCGC
The DNA here is from genome assembly GCA_944452715.1 of Ophion slaviceki. Lineage (NCBI taxonomy): Eukaryota > Metazoa > Arthropoda > Insecta > Hymenoptera > Ichneumonidae > Ophion > Ophion slaviceki. The sequence continues at coordinate 19,908,300 of OX101791.1, forward strand.
AACATTATTATTCGGAGGCTACTTCGCGAACGTGACAGAAGCTTTGAGAGCCAATATGCCGCAAAGTACCCGAAATATCTCGATGCTTGTACGACCGATGGCAAATATTTTTGCCCAATTTTACATTGTTCCCTCCCTCTCACGACTCTTCATCGCTGCTCCCCCCTCTTCCCCTTCCACCACGCTTCGTCGCTTTTTCCCGAATCCGAAATCATGAGATTAGCACGCCTGCCAATTACTGTAAGCCTGGACACGCTTTTTTCCCACCCATACGCGCTTGTTTTTCATTTTCTTTTGTAACGTGATACCTCGATGGTTCATTTTGTAATGGGATATCGCGGTCTGAGAAATCTGACCAAATAAATTTCAGGTCGATGCTGCTATGATTTGCCAAATTCGGATGTTTTTTTTTTCTATGGATTTTGATATTCCGTGTGACTCGAATATTGGATGAATTTTCGTACGCTCTTACCTCTTTTTGGGGTCTCATGTTAAACCCTGTTGCACTTGAGAGGTGACTCGCTCAACGCTTTCTATCTGAGCTAAAGAGGCCTCGAGTGCAAAGGCTTAATATTTAACTTGATCGTTTTATCGACATGTTTCGCTATCTGTGCGGCGTATTCATCCTCTTCCGGCTTTATTTTCATTCAAGAACGACTCATACGGTTCTTTCGATATTTCCAGTTATAAACGTATAGACGTGATGTGCACGTTGTTGAACATGTGCCTGCCGTTCGAAGTACGTTACCTCGGCACGTATATCGAGGATATCGGTAAGCGCGATTACACAGATATGCGAGAATCGGAGAACCATGCGAACAGCACTTCGGAACTTGCCGAAATGGCGAGCGTCGGTATCGGCGACAAGAGAACGAGGAGGAAACTGGCGCTCTACATGGCGCTACTCAGATCCTGCAACTACTCGTGCGCCGTCATATTTCATAAGATTCTCGCTAGTCTCGATAGTCAAGAGATTGCGAACATACTGAACGGGGCGACCTTCACTCCGGACGATCAACCGATGGAGGAGTTGTTTTTGCTCTATACCATGGCGCTGAATCATCCAGCTTTCACTTACGAGCAGAAGAGTACCTTCGGTAATATTTACCTCAAACTCCAGGAGGAGGAATCTCGACTGAATCTTCCTAAACCGGCGGCGGCTGTTAACGCGTCCTACAAATCGCCACAAGTAATGATCCTCTCGTTGAATCTTGAATCTTAAGTCGATCTTGAACGTTACAAAATCATAGATCGTCTCTGTTGCGATAATTGCGAGAGTAAAGAAGTACAAGTCTGAATTTATGCGCAGGTTTGCGCGCCGTGCGGTAATCCGAACGAGCGTCCAGTTTCGGCGGACTCTAATGCAGAAATACCGGCCAATTGTTCGATGTTACCGCCGCCGATTCAAACGTATCACGGTAAGAAATTCATAAAGTACGGGTAAAATGATAAGCGGTAAAACGAGAAGGATTTTTTGACAATGGGCTTTTTTCAGGAGACATGGGAATGCGAGGTAATCCAATGGTGAGCGGTGTACCGCCGGGATTATCGTTGCCGCCTCCGGGTCTCTGTCTACCGAGTCACGAGCAAATGACAATGGGCACAGCGCCAGGCGCGCAGTATCTCCACCTCGGCTTTCCCACGGTGAACCACATGACCTCTTGGACGGGTCAGGTCATGATGGGGAATCCGTTGATGTATCATACCGGCGATATGTTGGCTTATCCAACGTCATCGTTGGTCAGTAGACAATCGTCGCCGTCCCACTCGCGCTCGCCGAGTCGAAGCAATTCACCCTTAGGCCGACGCAACAATCAAATGCCCCGTACCTCGTCGCAAGTTGTACAATCAACGTGTAACACGTTAACGACGTCGACGAGCTCGTCGAGCGTTCAACCGAGCAGCATGGCGAGCGCGTGCGCGGCGACCCCTCTTCATCAGCCACCGCCCGTCTCCTCGATCGGCTGCACGAGCAGAAGTCTTCCGGGTGGTCCGCCACCGATGCTCCCACCGAGATCCGTACCACCGCCACCGATCACGAGCTCCAGTTCGGCTTACTCCCGTCACAACAGCGCCGAGAACTCCTCGACGCAGGTCGCACCCGCGAATAAACAACCACCGCCACCGCCACGGTTACGGGCTCCGAACTCCGGCCACGAATCTCAACGCGACAATACTGCCAAGGACGCGACGAATTTCAAGGGAAATTTGCCCAACACGTCGTTCGGAGAGGTGAGCCCATAAATTACGATATTTTCGTGCGTGTGACCTCTGGCAAAAAAAATACTGCAGCTCGCGACATTGTTCCTCATCGACAACGTTGAAACTCTGCTCATTTGCTGAATTGTACGAACTATCCGGTCTACGCCTTCCGGCGATATCTTTAAAATTCATTAACACTTTGCTTCTGCAGAAGCGTGTAAGTACGAGTTACATTATTTAGGAGCACCGCGCCAATTCGCGAGCATTTAACGATTTTCACAAACACTTCACGTTCGGTACGAACGTAAAACTTTTCGGAATGCAGCACGATACTCGAAACTCATAACGGATAAATGCCGTAGTTTTGCGATCACACGATTCACATTATATTTTCGGCATGCTGGCGTTTTTTTACAACTCGTACACGGCTTGCACAGATATTTTTAAGGCTGTACGGACCTTTGAGCCCACGATTGGTGCTAATCAAGGTGAGCCCCAATTTAAGGGGGATATACATTCAGGCCAGGAAAAAATAGCTGTTTTGTGATTTTTTTCAAAAGGAAAGATTTCTTTGCCATTTTTTAGACTTAGGGTGTTGTATTACCTTTGGCTGTTACGTGGTATTTTTAAAATTAATGTTAAGGGGGGATACCAGTGTGAACGCTGAAAATTTGGGTTATTTTCGGGAATTTTTCGGAAGAAAAGTACTCCATTAAATGTTACGGAAAATTAAGAATATATTTGGCTATATTTGACCTATATTACATAATTTTTTCATAGAAAAATATTGAGATCCAAGCGACTTATGCGATGCCTTCGGAGGCGCCAAAAAAAAGTTCCTCCACTGCTGACATGATTCCAGCCGATTGAGTAGCTGAAACCGAAAAAGGAAAAAAATGTCATTAAAGTGAAAGGTATTTCCTGTACAGTGACGTGGATTTTCGAAAAATATCAAAATCTAACAAAATGGCGTAGTTATGAAAAAAAAAAGTCTGTTTTCTTGCCCATAAAATGGTCGTTTTTTTCAATGCCAAGTTGTCAATTTTCATCCAATCAAAAATATCCTACGTCATTGTAGAGTAAATATATTCAAGAGTACTCAGTTCAAATTTCAAGTCAATCGGATAATTGTTCTTTGAGTTACAATGTCAGCAAATTTGAAAAATCTCACTTTGAGAAAAACGCATTTAAAGATTTAACTATCGATTTTTGCAAGATAAAATTATATTTACCATAAAAACTGCTAATCACCTATACCTGGCCTATACAATGGACTGTCGAAAAAGGCAAAAAAATCGATTTTTTGAAAGTGTCACACTGGTATAGCCCCTTAAAAAATGGCGGATGTAGGGCACGGTCTTCCAAAAGTTGCGGTGGATGGTGTCAGACGGCGTGACACGTAGCGTCGGCGGGATTAATCTGAAGAAAAAAAACCACCGAAGATTTTTCTTTCATCAACACTCATACGCAGAATATGGACCAAGAAACAGTGAGGAATGTTAAAAATCGATGAAACGGTACGCTTTGAAATGTAAAGATTGAATTTTCCAAAAAATGGCTACATTTTTCAATAAAAAATACTTTGCTAAAAAAAATTTACTTGGTATTTGGTATCTTGTGTATGTATCTTTCTATACATTTTATATAATCTTCGGATAAAATTTATATAAATTACAATTTTATAATTTATAAAATCTAATAAAATTTGGTATAAATCATTCTAAAAATATTCATCCGAAATTTCGTCACGCCAGTTTTGAAATTGCAGTTTAGAAGACCGTGCCATACCGCCACCATAAAAAAAAAAAATACTATCTAACAGCCAAAAGTAGTAATAAAACGTACCTTAAGTCTCTAAAATGTAATAGAAATCTTTCCTAAAAAGAAATCACGAAAACCAGCGAATTTTTTCCTCGCCTAAAGGTATCTCCCCCCTTAAAGAAATCAATGCTACATTGACGTAAAAAAATCGACAGGTCAATCGCAAAAATGCATTTGCTTATAAAAACAAAGAGACGCCGCATCGCGAATCAAAATGTGTCTCGTTTAATGTCGAAACGTTATGCGTGATGCTTTATTCATTTCCCGAGTATTTTATTAACGAATATGTCCGTTGCGTTAGACATTTTTCTCGAGTACACCCTCGACGAGAGACAGAGCATTTTTATTTATGACGTGCTGTGAATATAGATTAGGCGAATGAGCGACGAGGACCTACGGGATATGGGGATGTCTCCGAACGCGTTGGGTCAATTGAGGAACATAGTGCGAAGTCAGACGAGCAACGGTTTGAGCCAACTCGGAATGGAGAAGAAGCTAGAAAATACAAATAATGCAACACATCCCGTTAACGAAACGATCGAGAACGAGGTACAGATCAAGTCATCCTTGAATCCGCCAAGTCTCAATATTTATTCATTCGAACATTCTAACGATGATTCCCGCTTCTTTTTCTACCCCAGTTTTTGTTACAAAAAACCTACTGCACAGGTCATGCGAGGTGCTATAATCTTAGAATAGAAAAGGAAATGGACGCGAAGCTTTTTCATTGGTTCTTGAATAACGAGAATTCGTGTAATTGCAGGAACAACAATCGCATCAACAACAAAACCTGCAGCAGCAGCAACAACAACAACAGCATCAACAACCAATGCAGCATCATCCACACAGTCACGTGAATTCACCGAATATCAGGCGGTATCCGGGCATCACGCCGTTGGAACCCTCGCAGATGCAAATGTATCCTCCACCGCCGATGTACCCACAAAATGCTCAGTGTTACAGTTGCATAAGTGTGTCGGTTGCCGGTTTGCCGACTCGTTATTCCAGGTAAAAGTTTGAAATATTTTCGCTTCTCGCGAACGTTCTCTACACTCGAAAGACGTTTATCGTTATTATGGCTTTTCGTCAGTAGCACGTCTGAATATCTTGGCAACGGTGCTAAATCCCGCGGATCATTTTAACATTGCATGAATATCGGTATCCGGAATATTATTGAATTATATGTGTATATGTATATATTTGATATCTATTGGAAATGTTATTCAAATATTGCAGCAATCTCGGTGGTCCATACAAAACGTGGTAAATATGAAACTGCCTTTAATGTTTTATTTTCAAGTTTAGTGACTTTGGCTTTAGCCACAGCCATTAATTAGGTTTGCAAGGACCTCATGACGCCTAAAAAAATTATGGATAAACAGTTGTCTTTACTTTGAGAAGCATTACAGAGTTTCTTTGAACGTCCATAATACTAACAATGTATTAACTCCAGCCTGCACGTAGCGCAATAAGCTGCGGATGAAAAAAATGCTAACGAAAAGATTAACGATCGGAGAAGTTCCTTTAAGGAGGTACACCAGCTTCATACAATGTTGCCATGCTAAACCATGGTAAAATTTCAAAATGGTGATAGATCAATAAAATTTGGTGAATATATTCTTTAGTATTATATATGTCAATACAATTTTTTTCAGATTTTTTCATTGTGCCGTTATCGAGTGATTGAACATTGAAGTTCACGTGTATAAGCATAGCGTTTTTATAGATATAGGTATATATTCCGGGTATAAGAATAAACGCTTGTGAATTATTTGTAAGAAAACGGCACAACCAAAAAATCTGAAAAAAATTGTATCTACATGAATAATACTAAAGAATATATTCACCAAATTTTATTGATCTATCACCATTTTGCTGAAGCTGGTGTACCTCCTTAACCAAAAGTTGAGAAAAAAGAGAGGGGCTACATCTACCTAGGGCCCGAAAAAATGGACAAATTCCAATTTTTTTCTGGGAAACGGTTGGTAAAAAAGAAACGCATTTGTGTAGCACAAAAGTCGATGTATTGAGTCTTTAACGGGAGGGTAGGGGTTTCAGCGTGAAAAAAAAACACTTGTTTGCGAATTTTTTTCATCTGTATGGATAGAGTAAATCTATTGAAACCTTTTGTACATTATTAAGTGTCATTTCAAGAACATTCCGTGAAATTTGTGCGCGAAAATATCCACAAACAAGCCGGTGACAAAGCTTTTCCAAGAACGCCTTTGGAAAAACACGATTTGCGGTGTTCGCTGTATCTGAGCTAGAAATTATCTGAAATCGAGTACCATTAAAATTTAGTCAAAGTATCATCAAATCCTCCCCCCAACGGTCTTTGATAATTTTTTTTTCATTTCTAAATTTTTGGTGGTCATGTAAAGTGAAAAGTGCTATTTTTCACGAAAAATTCCGCCATGTTAGGGGTGGAAAACCCCCTCAATGTAAAAAAAATCTCAAACTAACCGTTGGGTGGAGGTATTTTATATGCAGAAAGTGCGTACCAAGGTTGAAATAAATCGGCCATGTAGTTTTCAAATGGCAGTGAACACGGACTTTGAAAAAGTGGTTTCGAGAAAAACGCGCTTGAAGTTAAGAGAAGTCGGAGCTACAGTGCTAAAGGAGCGGGACTAAATAGTCAATAACTTCGAGAGTTTTGCTCTGATTGACTTGAAATTTTGGGATTATATTCTTGAAATGTTTAACTATAAGAAAAGACAAAACAAATCGGTTTTTCAAAAATGCAAACCTCTACCCTCCTCTTAAAAAAGAAATCACCAAGAAATATAGAAAAACAACAACATAGCCGCCAATAGAAAATGAAATTTTTTCGCGACGATTGGCGGTGGACACTCCAACTCAAACGGTCCATCTGAAATTTTAAAACCAAACGGGCTAATCGAGTTAACAATAATTACGAGTCGTTGACGATTGTCGATTTATCAAATAATTTCTTTTTAACAACTTGGCGACCAATTGAAACTTGAGCATACAAAATCTATGAGAAAAGTTGGCATTTTTACGTAACTATTAAAAAATGTAAATTGATTTTAATCCTTCGAGAGGTTTTTTGTACTTAATGATCCTTATTTTATGGCCCAAAATTTATTTCTTAAGCAAAACAAAAATTAAGTGCCCAAACATTCGTTCAAAGTGGGAGATGCATTGAAAAATATGTACTTGCACGAAAAAGATCATAACTTTTTTTTCCCGAAATATGAAAAAAAAGTCCTTGGAGGTTTTTAAAGAGGAAGGTTTGTAGATACGAAAAAAAAAAAACATTGTCGACCGTCTTTCCAAAAAGTATATTTATTTGGAGATTTGAATTTAAGCATTTTCGGAATATTGAAAAATGGAAAAATCGACTGTTTCCGTAGATAAATTTTTGGAAACGTATATTTTTCGCATTTTTTTACTTCAATGACTTATTATTATTCACATTTACCGCAATCGACGCATAAGTACATTCGGTGCTCGTTGCACATAGCCCTCCTGCATAACGGACATTTGCTTTAAGTTTTATGATCGGCATTCTAAATACATCATTTACTATAGTAGCGCAAAATAAAAAAATATCTATGACCATTTTCTATCGTAACTCACATGTAGTAATAAAACACCAAATTTCATGAAAAAAAATGTTTGCACTTTCACCGCACTACTGCATAAACGGGGTCGATTCGACCCCAGGTCCTTTTTTGACAGCTGTCCTCAGTATACGGGCAGGATGTAGGATGGGGACCGAGTGTCCACCTATAGAGTAGGAATGGGGGACGATTCGAGCACCGCACTAAGGCCGAATAGATAACCCCGTTTTGCGATACCGTCAGTTGGAAAAAAATGCAATCGAAGGATAAAAAAAGTGAGATCGTCAACGACCTTTCAGTATTTTTCATCCTGCCTCCTGTAAATTTGAAAACAATCCATCAATCGGTTCTCGAGATATCATGTCCATTTACTTTAAAAACAGTGTTTCTAGAAAAACGCTATAAAGGCGGGATATACATTTAGACAGGAAAAAAATAAGCAATATTGAGGGATTTTTTAAACGAAGAAATAATTATTATACAATTATCAAACTTTAGGTATATTTTAATAGTATATTTAAGTATACAAAACAAATTTTTTAAATTAATTCATCATTAAAACGACGGAGCTGTGGCAGAGTGTTACAGCAACGTCGCCGCGGGAGTTGCGAATCGGCGTGCAGTCTAGCTTCTCGTAGACTTTGATTTGCAAACAATTTCAAACATTTTCTCAGTTGGAACATGTATAGTGTCTATGTGACGGTAATTAAAATGAATGAAATGCAAATTTAAGAAAATGGCACGCATTTACAAAAAAAAATCAACATTTCACGCAACACTTCTGTAAAATGTGGATTAAAAAAGTAGTTTTTTCCAATTTTTCAAAAACAATTCTCGTTAAGTAGAAGGTACCAATATTATCAATATTTCTACCTAGTTTCAACTCAATCGGCTTAAGGCCTTAGGCCACAGTAACGGGTATAAAATCATGTGCGAATTTAACAATTTTTTTTTCCTATGAAAAATTGATTCACTGATAAAATTAATTACACATCTATTTAGTATGAATATCGAGATGTTAGAGAATATATATATTTTTTTCGATATATAAAATGGCCGGCTATTAATATTTTCTTTTACCTTTTTTAGGCGCTCCGCGGCGTGACATTTAGCATCCACAATTTTTTACCTAGAACAAAAAACAAAAATTCTCGTCAATCTACATTAGAAAACCTCGAGAAGTACGTACGGAATTCAAAAAATATTGTTTTATTCAAAAGTTGTAGGTATTTGAACTTAAGAAATGAATTTTCAGTGAAAAATTTCGTTATAACTACTCATAAACTGCTCATAAAATGAAAAGTTTTCGATTAATCAGAAATTCCGTACGTACTTCTCTGCGAAACGCAATTAGGAACATAACTTTTAAATTTGAAGTAAATCGAGTGAAAATCGTTGAAGTTATTTGTCACGCCGATTGGAAAAAAGCTGTTTCGAGAAGTTTCGAGTAGTCGGCCATTTTTTACATCGAAAAAAAAATATATAAAAATTTTCTAACAGCTTGATATTCATACTAAATAGATGTGTAATTAATTTTATGAGTGAATCAATTTTTCATACGAAAAAAATGGTAAAATTCGCACATGATTTTATACCCGTTACTGTGGCCTAAGGTCTTAATAGTTTTTGAGTAACTCTGCACGCCAATTTCGATAATGCATTTTTTTAGAAAAACGCGTTTGAAGTTCACGCCCGCTCCGAATTCGAGCGGTGCGGCACAGCGTTGACGAGCTGTAACGTTCGAAGTTTTTCGAATTTCGCTTTGAAACTTTGGGAAAATATTCTACATATATAGTTATATCGTTTAGAGAAGATAAAAAAGAAATCGATTTTTTTATCGTTGTAAATGTATATCCCGCCTTAAAGTTCGAAGTATGTTATAAGACTGTTATAAGCTCTAGCTCATTCAACGTCAGGAATATTTCAATGCAATTTTCAGACAATATATCTAAAAAGTGACACTGTCGAGTAAAAATATTTTCGAAAAGTGCAATTTTTCCGCCCACCTCGGTAGATGTAGCCCATTGAAAAAATTATTCCACCCCGTCTTCTGTCTCCTAGTCGTGTATTTGCTGTCGCGTTAGTGAAATTGTCGGACTACGTTCGTGGTACTTCCATGGGTTCTGTTCATCAATTTACAGGTGTAACGCTCAGCATCTCTATTGTACGACACAGCTGCAGGCATTGCGTTTGGATCCGGAGAATAGTCGTCACTGTTCGCAGAGCAGCAGTTCCGAGAGTACGGGTAGCCGTTCGCCTCCCGAGACTCCGCCGGCGGCGCCATGGGTGAGTAGCCCGTCCGAGACGGTGCTGCCATCTTCGTCGACGACGGAACACCAAGCGTCGACGGGTACGTCGTCGCACCATTCCACGATGTCGCAGTCCCATCAGGGACAGGCACAATCGATGTCGCACATGTCCGAGAGGCCTCGCAACCAATCCAAAAAGAATCAATCTCACGTGATGCGTCAGAAGAATCAAATGGTGAACGGGGTTGCGTCGGGCGGCAATGGCAGCAACAACAACGGCGGCGGTGGATGTGTCGGTAACAACGGTGGCCTACCGAATATACCGCACTGCGTCTCGTTTCCCGGACCTCCGACACCGTCACAGGTCACGTTTTTGCCCCACGCTCATTTCCCCGCGCTCCGGCCGAGCACCGGCATATACTCGAATTTCTCGCACGCCGCTTACGCGAGGCCACCCACCTATCAGGCAACCTATCAACCGAACGGTGAAATGATGTATCAATATCCGGGACCCGGTGGCACGCCGCCACCACCACCCGCCGTTGCCGCACCTCCACAAACCTACATGCCATCGGCCCCCGTAGTCACTTACACACCAGCCGTCCCACCAGCCAAAATATCATGCTACAATTGCGGCAGCAACAGCCACTTGGCCGCCGACTGCAAGGACCAAACGATGGAGGAACTCACGAAAAGAGGTACGTACCATTCTCAGTATCCGACAGTCACCAGGAAATGTTTTGTCACGTGGACGTTTCTTCGGTGACAAACGTAACAGGCTCATTACGCGTATGGACAATCGGGAAAATTCAGGGAATTTGTTTTATCCTGGAATAATCAGGGAATTTGGGACATTCTCTGGAGTTTTCTCAGAATTTACTTTTTGCAAGAATTACGAAAAATGAAACCGACTTGACAAAAAACTGAACAGTAGAAAAATTAATATTTTTGTATATTTTTAAGATTTACATGATTCTTCGTTATACAGGGTGTCCCTCTTGTCTCTGCCACCCGAAATAACTCGGTAATTATCGACGTCACAAATAAATGTTTCAGAATAAACAGGGCGTTTACCGACCTGAAAAGTCATGAAACGTCATGAAAAATTACGAGTTTGCCTGAATTATTATACCCTACTAAATTATCGTTGAGTCTATATTCAATATGAACTAACTTTGTGGTACTTGTCGATAGAGGAGCGAATATCGAATCGATAGAAAATAAAATAGAAGAAAGTAAATGAAAATGATGCGTTATCTCAACATATATTAGTTTTTCTTTGTTATTCGTGTAAAGCGACGGGATGATATTACTCAAAGTTCCTAAATGTATGTTATATTTTTCTAGATGTCCCTAAAATATATTTCTTTACAGCAATCTTGAAATTATGTTTGTCTCACATTTTTTACTACATATGGAATTGTACAGTTTGGTGACTTTTCGTTTATTCCGTATACTTTTTATTGGCATACAACACACATCTGTTTGAAAGAGCAAAATAAAAATATAAAAATTTAGAAAATCGGTTGCGCTGTAGAATCATTAAGTATACTTCTATGCCAGAAAGGCATACTAAGGGCCATGAAAAAATCCCCATTCCTTGCCTTAAAAATCCTTAAATGTCATGCAATTTCAGTTCTGGTCACAAATAGACACCCTGATAAAGTTGTACGGTGTGAAGGGGGCCATCAAATGCGGCCAATTTTTTTTATTTCGTTGGAGGCGCTCACGCACAGTGAGTCACCTCCACTTTTTAACGGGGTTAGGCCACAGTAACGGTTATAAAATCATGTGCGAATATAACAATTTTTTTCGTATGAAAAAGTGATTCACTCATGAAATTAATTACACATCTATTTAGTATGAATATCAAGCTGTTGGAAAATATACATTTTTTTTCGATGTACAAAATGGCCGACTACTAATATTTTCTTTTGTTATCTTTTTTTAGGCGCTCCGCGGTGTGACATTTAGCATCCGCAATTTTTTACCGAGAACAAAAAACAAAAATTCTCGTCAATCTAGATTAGAATACCTCGAGTAGTACGTACCGAATTTAAAAAATATTGTTTTATTCAAAAGTTGTAAGTATTTCAAAAGTGGTAGGTATTTGAAATGAATTTTCAGGGAAAAATTTCGTATAAAACTGCTCATAAAATGAAAAGTTTTCGATTAGTCAGAAATTCCATATGTAATTTCTGCGAAATGCAATTGGGAACATAACTTTTAAATTTGAAGTCAATCGAGTGAACATTGTTGAAGTTATTTGTCACGCCAATTGGAAAAAAGCTGTTTCGAGAAAAACGCGTTTAAAGTTTTACATACTCTATGGCCGTGCCAGAGGTACGTTACGTTATACGCTCAAAGTCGGTGAAAAAAAAAAATTGTCTTGCTATAAATCGAATAGTAACTCATTCTTATGATGGTAAAGCACCGTTTTAGCGAGAACAAAAAATCGATTTTTTGAAAATACTACTGTGCTCTTACCCCTTAAATGGAATGGTACATTTGTCTTTCAACCATCTTGTGGAGCACCTCAAGCCGCATAAAAAACATTAGGGGGTCAACGTCGTTTAAGGTCATTCAAGGTCACCTATTTAGATTTGTATAATCGATACTGACCTTGAATGACCGTGAACGACGGTGACCCCCTAATGTTTTTTATACGGCTTGAGGTGTTCCACAAGATGATTGGAGAAAATGTACCATTCCATTTTAAAAAGTGGAGGTGACCTTGACGGTGCGTCAGCGCCTCTACCGAAGAAAAAAAATTGGTCGCATTCGATGGTTCCTTTCATACCGTACAACTTTTGTCTGGAACATTTTTTTGTGACGTCGATAATTACCGCGTTATTTCGGATGGCAGAGATAAGAGGGTGACCCTGTATACAAAAAAAGTTATGCCAGTGCCAAACATTGAAAATTGAAAAAACTGAAAACGAATTTACTGTAAAGCTCTGTACATTTGCATTCGATCTGTCGATACACATCCACTTCATTATTATTATAGATAAGTGTTTATATTTACTTTGAATGTATTTTTTTTACTTTACAATCTTGAAATTATTTTTTAAATTAGTTTTTTTCAATTTTTATTTAAATTGCAAACATTTTCATATATTTGATGATAAAAAAAATTACGTTATACAGTTCAACATAATTTTTCAATAGAAGGATCGAATTGAGAATTTTCTTTGTTTTTTGAAGTCGGTTAAAAATGTCATGTTTTTTTTTTCACAAAAATGATTCGTTGCTATTTCTACGTATATAATTTTTCCCGTGTAGTTTGCAACATTTACAAATACTAGTATGGTTGAAACGATACTTAACTTGTGGTCTTCAAGAGGCCAGTCCACTTTGGAGCCACGAAAAAAGGCTATTTTCGCAATTTTTTTTGAGGATTTTATAAAAGAAATGAATATAAAAGTTGTTGGGCTTGATAAATAAAGTCTTGAAATACATTTTTTTTAAATGTTTCATTCATTTTTATTCATTTTCAAGTACAAAAATCATAGTTTAACGTAACGCGTCAAAAATAGGTGGGCTAGGTAGCTCCATCACAACTCGGCAACGGCTTGTCTGAAGCAAAAAAATTAAAGTCCATTAGTTTCAGTATGATACCAGCTACAAAATGACCCTAGGATATAAAGTTTTATCAAAAAATGAAAATACTGTAGATGAAAAACGAAAAAAGTAAAAAAAACGCGTTTTTTTTCGCAGTTTTCGCAAAAAAAAGAGTAAAAACCAAAATTTTAAAACCATCGAGGGTCATCTTGTTGCGAATCATGTTTACAATATGTGGTTCAAATTTCAAGAGAATCGGTTTATTAGTTTTAGAGATACGATGGAGCTAAATTTTGAAAACGTTGTTTCGAGAAAAACGCGTTTGAAGTTTATACTATGAAAAACTCTTACCTAAACTCAATCGGCAATTCCTGCACCGTACAAAATCCTTTCTGATTGCTCATCATCGTCGATTTCTTCAAGTCTTGCTTGCTTACGATTTTTTGAAATTTTCAAAGTGGGCTGGCCCCTTAACTTAAAAAAACATATATTTGATGAAAACGAAGTGTTCGCTATTTGACCCTAATCTGGGCCATTTGCAAAACCTGGAATTTTTGCCAAACCTGTAAGGAAAACCTGAAAAAGTCCGGGAATTTCTGAGTCAATAACGCGTAACAACCCTGCGTAACTATCCGTGATAAAAGTTATCCTTCGACGCGGCCAACTTTGTCGGAAATAAAACATAATTAAGATCGCGTATCTCGTCGAGCGATGCAATTATTATCAAAAAATTTCGCACCAGGTCGAACTTTGGGCGAAATAAGAAAATAATTGCCAATCTCAAAATAACACGCCCAAATATTCGATTCCTGTATGTTCTTTCACTTCCAGCCACCTATCGACTGGACTACACATTAATGAAACAGTCAGGAGAGTGCCCGAGTTCCGACAAGTGATCCCCTGCCACGGACTGCGCTAATTACCACTGCAAGCAGCATAATCGACAACGTCACAATCGCAACATTTATCAGTACAGTCAAAATCATCATCGGCCGAATTCCAATCATCATCATCAACTTCGCCATCCGCAGCAGCAACAACATTATCACCGTACCAATCCCGTATATAGTTCAACAAGCGCCGTCAACATGCTCGAGCCTAAGATCCAAACAAAAACCGACCACCGTTCGACGTGCAGACTTTCGGTGACTTTTTTAGATTATCCGTATATTCGTAACAAGATTTTTTTTAAAGGAGACGTTTCACAGTTCACGATACCAGGTATACTTTTTACAAGTTCTTATTTATGATAGCGATTATTATTATTATTGATATAATGATTAAGGCAAATATAGCATCATGTACAAAGCATAACGGAATACGATATTATTATCTATATTTTTAGGATCTATTTAAGAATATTTTTTTGAGCGGAACTTCCGTCAGAGAATCGCCGCACTTTTTTTTTCCTCCATCGTCGTTTGGTTATCACTATCGGCTATTCGGCCCCCTGCCCCGCCTCTCTACCGAAGATAATACGAAAAGGTTCAACCGTTCTTTATCTAAACCGTGTAAAAAACAACAAAAAGACGATAAAAACAGTGAGGGAAAAGAAATCGTGAACTAACCGAAAAAAAAACGTCGTGCTCTGACTTGGGTGATCTCGTGACTACTTAATAAATACGAATTTCAACTACCACTGTTACTGCTACTCTCACTATTCACCGTTAACAGCGATACAATTACCGAGTTCTTGTACATGTTTCCATATATACATCCATACATATGTATATGTATGTATGTGTGCGTGGGCGTGAGTGGGCGGGTGGCTGTGCGTGCGTGTGTAAATATATATGTGTGTGTACATATGTACAGATTATATTCTTTTTAAATTCTTTTTTTTTTTGCGTGTTGCGACGAGGAATGAAACCATAAGTGTTCGATTTATGTAGCTGCCGTTGCGCTCCCGTGCGTTCTTAAAAAAAAACAACAAAAAAAAAACGACGAAGAAAACTTGAGAAAAGCGAAAAAAAGGCAAAAAGATGAGAGAACGAAAAAAAAAGTAAAAAAAAGATACATATACGCTGCTCACTCATCACTTACTCGATAAAGCGTCGATGTCTGTGCGTAGTTAGGAACTCTCTCGTCCTCATTAATAGTAACGAGCAATCACATCTGCAATTCGAGCAGTTTTATACTACGACCTTTTATCGATCGTCCCCTATTTTTTAAGCGTCCTTTCACTGGCGAGACAAACACCACACATACACTCTTAGAGATACACGAATATGAATGGATTATTATCATTATTATTATTGGATATTTATTAAATCTGGTTCAGTGAAAAAGGTCAAGGCCTTGTCGTCGCTGCATCTATCGTCACATTCTCGATTCTTTTCGAAATTCGATTCCAGCTCTTTAAGCGCGATCGAAAGAAAAAAGTTTTCGTCGATACGGTTGCTCGTCGGAATAAGTTGAAAGAGAGGGGAGAGAGACAAACGAGTGATAATGTCGGTTGTTTTTTTTTGTAAGTACAGTAAGTACCTAATAAGTACCGAGAAACTGCGAACGATAGCGGATGAGACTTGAACGTTAATTACAACTGGAATTACTTTATATATGTATATATTATATACATCATCCGTATATTACATATATACATATATATGTGTGTGCTATGAAAATTATCTCTCTATCGCGGACCGATTTGATTTCGGTGTTCCTCAAATAATTTCGAGCTTTGATTTTGTCGCTCCGTGGCAGCTAGTCAGAGGTCGAGCCCTCGAAGATGCGAATTAATAATAATGATAATAATAATAATCATAATTTCTCTATCTCGATTTAAACGAAAGGAAGAAAAAAAAATGTACAACGAAAACCGTAAATAACTGTTACAATTATCTATCGTCCGCCATCTCCGTGCACTCGTATTTGATTAGGGTACATTTCGAGGTGTGATATGTGATTTACGGGGATTTCTAGAGTCCGAGAAAAGATATCGAAGGAGCAGTGTGTGAACAATCCGCCACTAACGTCAATTCGCGCCATTATCGTTTTAATTCAGCGCAATCGCAAAACTAGTCACGCGTGATATTGTCAAATATCAGTTTTTTTTCGCCCTATTCACAACGGTCATTGTTACTTCGAGCGTGGCGCTGTACGCATAGACAAAACGCCGATTACACGTACCAATCTCGTGTACGAATATGCATACGTGTATATTACACGAATCTGATAAATCTTCGAGGTTCCTATGTCGAGCTTTTTTTGTTTGCTACTGTGAAACGAAAGCGTGGAGGGGGGGGGGGGGGATTGTCGCTCCAACTCCTTTTTATGCTTGCGAAAAACGGTTTTTCGTCTTGAATCGTGGCTCTCGAGTTCACGGTTTAATCCCCCCCTGGTGTCTCATTTGCCGAGGTACCCTCGGTACTCACAATTATCGAAGAGAATCGAGCGAACGATCTCCCTTTAATCAAACGAGCGTCATTTCTAAACTATATTGAGCCTCGACTTTGTAATAAGAGGAAAAGAAGAAAAAAAAAGTAACGACATCGAAACAAAGAAGATAGCGATGCGCCATGAAACGAGAAGGAGCTCCGTCCACACCGAGAATTATTTCATTTCCTTAGAGGAACAATTGCCCTCATGGAGGCGTTTGACAGGGTTGCTAATCCCGACCGAATTTTTTTTCGGCACGTTTTGTATTTACGTTAAACTTCTCGTCAGTGCGGCCTCGAAAATGAATAATTTTGCTATCGGCGTTAGGACGGGGCTTCTCTCGTCACAGTTATTACACGAGTATACGTCCGAACAATGTAAAAATTCACGGTGGCTATTACTTCGGAAATAGATCTCTGAGTTTGTTTTTCTGGTTGTGAAACTGTCACTGGAAAAAAAAAACTGAAAAGCGTTTTCGTACGAAACTTGGGAGGAGTTGTCGCTGAGAGGGAGAGAGGGAGAAGGTTAAATTTGAAGAGAGATTGGAAATTTTCTCAGTCCGGCGGAATTGGAAACGCACAAGAAAAATCACACTTTTCCTCGGCGAGACGATGCGAAAAAACGAAATCCGTAATTCTCGGTCTCACCTCTCGACGAAAACGTCTTGTCGAAGACAAGCCTCGATACCATAACAAGAATGGTCTCACACGAGCGTCGTTAAAATTCACTTGGTCAAATCAGTATTAAAGCTTAGGGATGAGAAATGAAAAAAGGAAGAAAAACAAGAGAAATCAAAAAGTTACAGAATCATATCACTCGCGGTGGAGATTAACCCTTTTGCACTCGGGCTTTTTTTTCGCTCGGATAGGAAGTGGTGAGCGGGAGACACCTCTCGAGTCCAAAAGGTCAATAGTTGTATCGATGACGATCAAACTGTAATAATAACTGTCGACAACTATGCACGATATCGTGATAGGAAAGACAAAGAGTTAACGATCGATGGGTGAGGTCAGCGAGCAGACATTTTTAAAGCACTATCCTCTTTGCAGTGCCCGAGAAAAGTTGATTGTTTCGATACCAAGCAAATTTGCTCCTCGACTACACCGAGAGCGGAAAAACTAAAAAATCATTATCTTTGACTCTAATCGCCACGAAGAAATTTAGATCCGACGGAAATTTATTGACGTCGAGCGAGCTTTGTTTCGGATAAGTAGAATTCATTCGGCTCTGAACGAAATTTGTTTCAACTGAACGAAAAAATCGGGGAAAGAGTCAATTTTTCTCGAGACCACGAGGATAAAAACGGAGGAATTGTTGGTCATATAGAAGCCATAAATGTCGCAGAATGCGAGTCGAAACGGAGATCCCGTGAATAATATTTTTACCTTGGCAATAAGTGACTTATGCACGTACAATTGTATTCTAATGTTTTTGTTTTCTGCGTTTCGAGATTTGTGAAACAGTCTCCGAGGTCTAAGTTATATGTGTGTGCGTACAAACATACATGCACGGATACATATATATATATATATATATATATATATATATATATATATATATATATATATATATATATATATATATATATATATATATATATACATATATATATATACACACAGGACGTCCCTTTCGTCTCTGCCACCCGAAATAACTCGGTAATTATCGCCATCACAAAAAAATGTTCCAGACAAAAGTTGTACGGTGTGAAGGGGGCCATCAAAGGCGACTAATTTTTTTTTTCGGTGGAAACGCGGACTCACAGTGAAGGTCACCACTTTTTCAAATGGAATGGTACATTTTTTTCAATCATCTTGCGGAGCATCTCAAGCAGCATAAAAAACAGGGGGTCAAAGTCGTTCAAGGTCACCTATTAAAATGAAAAACAAATCTAAATATCTCGGATCACTACTAAATATTTGGTAGTGATCCGAGACTTATAGATTTGCATAATCGATACTGACCTTGAATGACCTTGAACGACCTTGACCCCTTAATGTTTTTTATGCTGCTTGAGGTGCTCCACAAGATGGTTGAAAAAAAAATGTACCGTTCCATTTAAAAAAAGTCCAGGTTACTTTCACTGTGCGTCAGCGGCTCCACGGAAAAAAAATTGGTCGCATTTGACGGCTCCCTTCACACCGTACAACTTTTGTCTGTAACATTTTTTTTGTGACGTCGATAATTATCGAGTTATTTCGTGTAGCAGAGATAAGAGGGACACCCTATGTGTGTATGTATATATGTGTGTATATATACATACATACATACATACATACATACATACATATATATATATATATATATAATTGTCCGTACCATATTAGGAGGGTCGCGCTATGCGACAGTTGAATTGCCATTTTATTCTCTTCGTCCGTAATTTGTTATTTCACATGAAACATTATTATCATTATTATTCATCATTGCACATGAATGAACTTTTGAGGGCCTCGAGCCATATAGAGGCGGCTGCCGCATAGTAAAAAAAACGTCTTTCCTTCGACATAGACGAGAGAGGAAGAACGAATGAGTACGCACGAAAAAAAAAGGAGAGACAAAGGAGTAAGCTAGTGCCGTGTTCGTTACGACGATGATACCGAGTGAAGACAATATACGTGCTTAAAAAAAGAAACGAGTGATCATATAAAGCGAAGGATGAAAAAATTCGAAACGGTGATAAAGACTATTAGTTGTATTTCCGCGCGAACTATTTGATATGTAAAAAAAGAAAAGCAAACAAAAAAAAAGATTACATTAGCGGAGGTGCCAGAATACTCGATGCGTTGGTCGCGTGGATGATTTTCGTCAAAGGTCAAGCGCAAGCAGGTGCGTTAGATACGACTAAGTCTGACGGATAGTGCGGAGTGCCTGAAAACGCCCGTGTATGTGTGTGCGTGCGCGTGCGTGGGTGTATAAGCGAACAAAAAATAAAATAGCAAAAAATTGTAAATTATAAGAAAAAAAAGTAAGACGAGTCGATTGCACGGGTGATTGTCCACGTTCGTTTGCGATTGCTTGAGAAATCGAATTTTGTGCTTATGTAATTTCCTATAAAAAAACGACAAAAATTGAAAAAAAAAAACGAGAGTGAATCTGAGGGATGAATATTGGTTGGATTAAAAAAGAAAAAAAAAGTTAAAAAAAATAAAAATAAATAAAATCGTGTGCGAGTTTGTGCCACTCTAGGTCATGTACATACAAAAGTATAAAAAAAAACGTTTACATACAAACATGTGATGTGTATATACACACTATATATATATGGAAATATTGAGATATATTTGTAAATTCTGTTATCTGAAAGCATTATAAATATTTTAACCTCCTGTAATAAAATATTTAATAAAAAAAAAAACGTTACCAACCAAAGACAAACTTGACTTCCCGTTATCTTCGGTCGTGTTTTTTTTCGCCTGCACTCAGTCCTGCTAAAGAGTGATCACCAAGTGTCCCGATTGGTTTTCACAGTCCAAAAATAAATCGAAACTTCGGGAGAATCGAAATGATGAAAAGGTCCCGCTTGTTGGTTAAAGTCCCGGAAATAATGATTTATCAAGGCTAATCTTCTTGTTCATGCTTCTCTTAAGGGGTTAGGCAACTGTCGAAATGATGAACGCTCGTTCGTCTCTTGAGACAACTCAAATTAAAGAGGAAAGTCCAACATATGGTCCAGGAATCGCAAATTGAAGATAAACTTATGATTACAACGATAAAACTGCTAGTGAAAATTTAAACGAGTTTATCTCGAAACAATGTTTTTCAAAACGGTGTACACGATTTCTCGACATCTAATGAATGGATTAAAATTTAGTACAATTATTCAGTGTAATAGTAGTTTAGTCTTGAACGACGCGTTTCTTAAAAAAAAAATTCATTACTTATTAACAATAATGCTCGCATTTTCCCTCGAATAATCGAAAAAAGAATTGAATTTTTTTTAATGATTAAAACACGACAACAAAAAAAGCTCGGTCAAGGTTAACCAATATTACCTATTTTTGGAAGAAAAAAACTGGTTTTTTTCAGATCAACCGGGTGGCGATAACGCCTTTGATTATTAAAATTTTTTAATCAAACATGGTACACAATTCTGTAAATGTACATTTGTATGTACATTAACAAAGTTGTGTACCAAGTTTTCATTTTTTCATTATATTTTTTATAATATATATATATATATATATATATATATATATATATATATATATATATATATACATACATATACATACATACATACATACATATATATATATATATATATATATATATATATATATATATATATATATATATATATATATATATATATATATATATATATATATATATATATATATATATATATATATATATAATTATAAATACATAAGATATAAATTAAATTATAATAATTTGTATTTATTATATTTATGCATTAATATTTTTTAATGAAACTTGGTACACAACTTTGTCAATGTACATACAAATGTACATTAACAAAGCTGTGTACCAAGCTTCAATAAAAAAGATTAATAATCCAGGAAGTTATTTTAATAAATGTCCAAACCATTTGTCAATCATCTTACTTATGTCTTCAAACTTAAATTTTTTAACGGGCTACATCTACCCAGGTGGGTCTAAAAAATACATCTTCCAAAAATATTTTTATTCGTTAGTATCACCTTTTAGCTATATTCCTTGAAAATTTAACTGAAATATTCTTAAAATTAAATGAGCTACAGTTTTTAACAGTTGGCCGAACTGTCAAACTCCAGTCTCCAAACAGTCAGCCGGGCGACTTCAAACTTTCAACGCGATTTTTTCTCAACACCGTTTTCAAAACTGGTGGACACGATATCTCGGGAACCACTTCATAGATTGTTTCCAAATTTGCAGGAAATACGACGAGTAACATTTAAAGTTCATTGACGATCGCACTTTTTCAAAATCGATCCTCAATTTTTACTTTACGTAAAAATGACAACTTTTTATTATAGATCTTGTATGGTCCAGTTTTAAATCGTTCCCATGTTGTTAAAAGAAAAATTAAACAAATGGACGATCGTCAAGAACTCGTATTTATTGTTATCTTGAATGGCTCGTTTGGTTTTTCGATTTCGGATGGACCGTTTAAGCTGGAGAGTGTCCACCACAAAAAAACGTCGTGAAAAAACTGGCAATATCTTCCGGCGGTTGTGTCTCTGTTGTTTTTCTGTATTTTTTGAGGATTTTTTTCAACGCTCTCAATATGTGCCTTTGTTAAGGTAGTACCTCCACAGAAGAGTTGAATTAAGAAATGGATGAAATTTGACATATATGTTATTCAATATATTATCCAAACATCTGTGCAATTTGAATAAGTTTGACCACCCCAAACCTGAGATATTTACACTTAAAGTTGGCAACCGGTGCGATGGTCTAGTGGTTAGCGTGCTCGCCACTAAACCAGCGGACCGGTAGGTCGCGGGTTCGAATCCCAGTCGCGTACATTTCGTCGTGAAATGTTTTTCTTCGGCATTTCGCGGCGAAATAAGACTAGTTCCACGACTGGGGGGCGAAGTCGATGACCGGCTGTATTGGTATAGGTTTTCCGCAGTTTCCCTATACCCATGACTGAAATGTCATGATGAATATAATACAGAGGGGGAAGTCGGCTGCGGCCGCAAGAGGGGGGGAACAGGGGAAAGATGGAGAAGAAGGAGTAAACAGTAGAGGAAGGAACGGTCATAATGATGGGAAAGAATAGGTAACAAACGCGACAAGCGTGTACCTAAGGAAAAAAACCACTTAAAGTTGGCTTGGTTTACACGCAACAAATGCGTTATGATTGGCAAACAGAACATCATTAATTTTACCGTCAAAACTAAAATTAAGAAATTGATAAAAAACGAGGATAAGCTAGAGTAAGATATCACGAATAATGTGAAAAAAAATGAGAATGATTCACCATCTAGTTTCCAAGATATAACCATGAAAAGCCCTCACAATTTTGGTGCAAAGCCTGGCAAAACCTGGAAAAAAAACAATTGGGGCAAAGTCTGGACAGTCCCAGCAAAAAGTTTACTGGCAATGGTAGATCAAAAACACAATATAAAATATATTTTACGGCAATAAATGATATCCATCGTATTATCTACTAGTACCGAGTCAATATTGCGTAGTTTTTAATTTTATTTATTACTATTTAAACCAATTATCAATATTTTAAACATGAACATGGTATGTAAACTTTTGGTTGAGATTTTCGCAGAGGAACTACCTTAAGGCTCTCAATTTGCTTGTAAGGCTCTCAATTTGGCTCTTTGTTTATTACCAAGGCTCAATTTGTGTTTAAGGCTCTCAATATGTACCTTTGTGTTAAATAATTTGGCAATTTTTTCAGGCCTTTAGGTAGATGTACCCCCTTAAATAACTCCGATTTTCGGATCGTCACAGTAGCCGAACCGAGTTGGACGAACCGCTTTGCACAATGACAGTCAATCGCAAAGTACAGAAATTTCATTTAAGGGGTTATATACAGTCAAAATTTTCGAAAAATCGGTTTCCAAAAATTTTATTTTCGTAATGTATATATATTTAAGTACACACACAGAAAATTTCTTGTCGGTCCGTCGAATATTCTCGAAGTTACATGCACATTTGTCATGACGTGTCAGAGCGGTCGTAAGTGCTTTTGAAACTTTAAACGCGTTTTTCTCAAATCTGTGTTTGTAAAGTCGGAGAGCAAGATTTCTCGGAAACGGCTGAACCGATCAGTCTCAAATTTTAGCACAATCTTTTCAAGTATATTTTTTAGTAATTAATCGAAGGTTTTTTCTCACCGATAAATATTTTCCATTTTATAAACAATTCGAGGCCTAAATTTTTGTCAAAAATCTATTTTTTTTTGAGAGGCCGCCATTTTGTCAAAAATTATTATTTTTACAAATAAAAAATGTTAAAATACAGTTATAAGTTACCATAATACGTGTACAATTTTTTACGTTAATAGATTTAAAGGTCTTCTCAAGAAAAAATCTTGAAAAATCGATCTTTTTGGGCCTCCTGACTGTATATAACCCTTTAAGCAGTTCACTCGTTACAAGTCTAGTCAAATTGTTCTCCGCAAACGTAGCAAGTTCCTTCAAGAATACGTCCCCGGAGTGGGACGTCTATACACAGAGCATGGGGGCTTATCACGAGGGTCCTTATCTAGACGAGTGGCCGCTGTTTTCGGTCACGAATTTCCTCATTTCGAATCGAAGCAACGTGAACATGTGCCGAAATCTGCGCCTTCCGAGGGCGCATCTCGCACACTCAAATGTGTCAACCACGCGTAGTTACGCCCTTCTTATTTTTCGCAGTCGAAGCACGTCCAGTATTGTCGGTTGGTTCAATTAAAAGGATGCGCATCAACCCAATATTGCGAACGAAGTAAAAAAACAACGGCGGAAAAATATAGGGAAGTGAAGAAAAGTTCGAAGGAGATTCGGAGTAGAGATTGAGCATTCGATCATGAGTTGTGCCAACGGCCGTTCGACAGACACAGTGGAACGACAAAATAGATAAAGAAGAGAGCCAAGAAGACGTCATATGTATATAGATGTATACACACGTACATACTATGTACGGAGCATTCTACACCAACTCCACCCTCGCTCTCTGCAACTAGATTCATTATTTTATCAACGTACTCTCAAGCAAATTGTCATTCAATTATTCCATCGAAATCATCAATGTTTCATTAGAAAAAGGTTTGAGAAAACATCTCACGCACATTGGAATTCAACGATTCGATTAACTATCCTCAACGAACCTTTCAATGCAGTAGATATTTGATTTATCAAATGAATTTTACTGAACGAAAAATACCATCGATTCTTTGAGAAAACAAAGCCTCGAGGGTTTAGAATACTGTGACCCACTGGAAATTTATTTGCCATCTATTTTCGGTTGTGTACTGTATTTAAATATATCATGAAAAGTGAAAGACGATAATAATAATTAACAAACCAACGCGGTAAGAGAGCGGGGACCTGCAGATCCTTTTTTCCAACGTGGGAATGGTTTTTTTTGGTAGCAATGAAGTTTTTTTTCGCATCAAATCGTTTGATATCGAGACAATGGGGGAGTGTTTCTTTATTTTTTAAAATTGCCCAATAACAGAGTTTAAGGGGCAAGGCTACTGTGACGGCCCGAAATTGAGGGTTGTTTGAAGAAAATAATTTTGAAAGAATAAGTAAGATGATTGAAAAAGAGTTTGGACATTTACTTGTATGTATATTGAGGGGTTAGGCCACAGTAACGGGTATAAAATCATGGGCGAAATTAACAAATTTTTTTCCGCATGGAAAAGTGATTTACTCATAAAATTAATTACACATCTATTGAGTATGAATATCAAGCTGTTAGAAAAAAAAATATATATATATATATATTTTTCGATGTATTTTGCTGTATTTCGTAACATTTAGCATCCACAATTTTTTACCTCGAACAAAAAAAATTCTCGTCAACCTACATTAGAATACCTAGAGAAGTACGTACGGAATTTAAAAATATTGTTTTATTTAAAAGTTGTAGGTATTCGAATTGAGTTGTAAGTATT
>OX101791.1:19933866-20157540 GCA_944452715.1 Ophion slaviceki
TTCTATAATGAATTCTGTACACACACACACACACACACACACACACACACACACACACACACACACACACGCACGCACGCACGCACACAGAATTTATTATAGAATTCTATTATTTTTTCCCTAATTTGTACAGACATACCCATGTATATCGTCCAAGTTCTATTTTAAGCAGCAGAACCCCGAAGCCCCCCGTTTCCCAGTGGGGCCACATGTTGGGGAGTCCGGAAAGTTTCCCCAAATCAATAAGTCCGCGTTTACATGTGTCCTCTATACATACAAAGAGAATGCACCCCTAAAATAAGGACGTTGAATGTCTGAATTATTATTTTTTCAGCGATGCGGGGTAGATCATAATGGTATTTTTTTTTAAACGAGTCTGTATGAGCTTGACGCCCAAAAACCAAGCCGACTTTCAATGTTTTTTTGTGACGAGAGGATTGGGATGAGGTCTGCGCACAATTAATACATAGTCTTGCCAAGTTTGATTTTTTTATCGAACGATATAGATAAACAGTGAATTTTTTGTTATTTAAACAAAGTGCTGCCGTTGCGGCCAATCGGTGTTGGTGGTTCGAGCAAGTAGGGTCATCTGAAGTGGAACATGAAGGGAATTATTTTCAGTGAAATAATAAAGCTGTCGTATGACATTGCTTCTGAAAATTTGAAAATTACGAAAATGGCAAAGATTTCGATTTTTAACCGATAAAAAATAACTTTAATAGTTTATTATTAACAAATGAATGGGCATAAAAAAATAATCGGGTCATACGATAAGAAAGGGTTAGAAAATATGCGCTGTCCGAATTTGAAGTGAATTGGACGAATGGACTTCGACATATAACTGACACCGCTTCATAAAACATAGTTTCGAAAGAAATGCAAATTAAAAAAGGGTAAATGGCAGCAGGGCGGTTCGCCGTGGCGCAGTGGGCGATCCGACCTTTCGGGAAAATCGTCATAACTCGGTCGGTCTTTGGAATTTTCGCGAAATATTCGTTGCAAATTAAAGTTACGACCCGCGGCTATAAAATTGTTCAATGAAAAAATTTACCCTCAATATTTTTTAATCGTCAAAATATTTCGTATATTTTCGTTGAACCTTGCAAACCCTTAGACCACTTGCAGGAGAGAAAATAAAAATATACCATTGTAATTTTCATCGGGTGTTGTAGGAACGAGAGGGGCGGAAATTCGCTTTGTACCTTTATATGCCGGTTCGGTCGATCTGACCGCAAATCAATATAACCCCTGTCTGCCAAGAGCCCCGGATAGCTTTTGAGCCAGCCTGCTCGACGCCACACCACTTCGCGACGCTCTCAATCGCTTCCAAATTGAGAATACTCGAAAGTGCCACGTTTTCTATGATTTTTATCAAAAAAACCGACGCCCGGGAACAGAGGTTCGATCGAAATATGTAAATCTTAAATTCGACTCGACCAAAGTAGACCGGAAGTCGTCCGAAGATGGCGCGAGTATGCGTATATTTGGCCGAAGAATAATACCTTGCTGGTACGTTTCATTGTAATTTTATTGATCATCTCGATCGCGATGGGCATTTATGCAGAGACAATAAACGAAGGAAGGAACGGAGAAAGCCTCTCCGAAGCCTTTCCAAGTTCCAATGGGCTCTATCAAAAACTGGGTCAGTCGTGTTTGATGCCAGCACATTCGTTGCCTCCAACATTTTGGCTGTCCCTCGCTATTTCTCTCTCAAGGGGTTAGACCACTCCGGAGGCCGAAAAAATGAGCTTTTTGGGGATTTTTTTTCAGAAAAACTACAAAATAAATCGAGATTACAAAAAAGGATGTTTATCATACATATCAGTGACTGTATACAATAATTTTTTTGAAGCGATTAATTTCAAAATGGCGGCTGTGCAGTGTTTATCTCAAAACTGCATTTTTTAAGTTGGCCGGAAACATAACTCAGACAATTTTCAACTGATTCACTTGAAATGTTGAATATATCTTGGAAAATACATTGTCTATGGAAGTACGCAAGATTTTTTTTAATATTGCGTTGTTCATTTGTTATTACCAATTATCTGACGATTTTTTAGGCAATTTTTCACTTCCAAAAAATTTTCCTAAAAAATCGTTAGTAACAAATGAACTATGCAATATAAAATAATCCTACGTACTTCCATAGACAATGTATTTTTCAAGATATATTCAACATTTCAAAATTCTCTGAGTTATGTTTCCGGCCAACTTAAAAAATGCAGTTTTGAGATAAACGCTGCACAGCCGCCATTTTGAAATTAATCGCTTCAAAAAAATGATTGTATACAGTCACTGATATGTATGATAAACGCCCTTTTTGTAATCTCGATTTATTTTGTAGTTTTTCTGAAAAAAAATCCTCAAAAAGCGTATTTTTTCGGCCTCCAGAGTGGCCTAAGGCCTTAACGTTGCTTGCGCCGTCTATGGGGCAATAGTAATGTTCCGAGTGTTACGTAAGACTTCCGGAAGTTCTTCGCGTAATCGATCGCAAAGACGAATGGCCGGGGTGCTTGGTTGTGCATCCCGTGCCGTCATCCCTTTACGACCTCTCAACTTCCGGCCAACTGCCCCATCTCGAGGACGAGGGGACGATCATCGATTTTATTTATTGCATCTTGGACCATTGATCAAACCCTTGCGACCCTGTGCCCTGGATATTTTGCTTGTTTTATTTCGCCTGACCTCGCGCCCATTTTTCTCTTCCTATTCTTTTTTTTATTTTTTATTATCGCTCGACTGCCACGACGCCATGAATAATGTTTCTCTCGCGTCCTATTGCTTTGTTCCTCGCTTGACAAATTGTATTTCGCGATAGGAGCAAAAAATAAAAATGTTCGAGATCCAAACAACAATTTCAAAAATAGCCGATCTCGGCGGAAGATTCGAGTGCATGAGTAACTTTGAGATACTTATTTTTGAAGATATTCAACTTATTTAAGGGTACCTGAGGATTTCGCGAGGTAAGACGGTATTTGGAGTTGCTTGGAAACGTGTGTTGCAAGGTCCTGGAAAATGCAGATGGTCGAATTATCGATCACGAGGATATATATACCGGGGGGGGGGGGGGTGGCAAGTGGGGAAAAGAGGAGAGCAGAGAGGGAGGGGGTACTGTAACGATCTAGTGACGTAATCGCTTTCGTTGCACCAGGTAACGAGAGCACGAAGCAAAAGTTCATCTTCGTGCGAAACTATTACGAATTTGAAAAAATGAATTATTTAATGAATAAATCATTATTACCGACACTACTTAAAATTAAATGGAATTTCTGCTCGCAGAAATCGCACATTGCATACTATCGATTTTTCATTAGAACGAACCGAGCTAATTAACGGGTCACTTGAACTTTCATGCAGGAAAATATTGCTGCTGCATTCTAAAATGGCGCTTGTAAAGGTATTCAGTACAGTTATCCTTGGTATAACCTCAAAATATCCGACACGATGGAATGACGCCTTTATCGGCAAAGTTAACTTCCGTTTCGTCCAACATAACCTCAAATTCATCGAGTCTTGAATGTGCACGCCGATATCGGAGCATAATTGAAAAATGGTGTCTCCAAAACGATCGCGTGCAATCCTATCGCGTAACTTCCAAATATCACGGGACGAACTAAAATGGCGTCGTTAGTACGACCTCCTGTTCGCCCTAACCTCAAAAACCCTTGTCGACGATGAAAAGTGGCGATGATTTAGTGTTCACCTCGCGAGTCTTTGCTTCTAACCCAAATCTCTCGACCATGTCGTTGCAGCGAGTCACGTTTGAAAATAATAATTCAAGGGGACGGTGAATAGTTTTCGAACGGTAGCGAAAATGTAGGGGAAAAGGAAGAAAAAAAACCTTCCACAAACACGGTATCCACGTTTATAGGTTGAAGCTCAATCTCTGCAAGGTTTCAAATGTACAGAAATATTACATTATACAGAGGAAACACAATGCGGACATTTCTAAACGGGGGCGGGGATAAGGAGGGAGAGGGCTGGAGAGGGGTAGACTCACGCGTCGTTGGGGATCAATAACCTACCCTGCACTATTCTGCAACATGTACGTATAAGTCTACTAGGTATTAACAGTGCCAGTGCTCGATTCTTCTTGCACTGTTATGCCCATGGAGCCTAGATACCAGGAGGTTCAGCGAGGCCTTTCAACTCGTCCCCAAAACGAGAACAAGAAATTATGGCGCTGGGGTGCTCCGGCACCTACATGTATATAGATATACGCTAAACATGGGTGCGATCTAAGACAGATCACAGATGATGTACCTAACCCTCATTCGTGTTAAGGGATGACACCACTCTAGGATTTTGAAAAGACGTTTTCTTGCCTAAATATACTTTGGTGTCATAAACACAATATGCAATTGGTCCTGTAGCGATTTTTTTAACTTAAAGGTTCAATTATCGATTCGGCCGCAGCGCCTCGGAGCGCGCGCTCAGTTGCTCGTACAACTTTAAACGCGTTTTTCTCGAAACCACTTTTTCCGATCTCGGAAGACGGATTAGTCGACCACCTCTGCATGCATCGATTTGAAATTTTGATAGCAGCTTCACAATCATATTCGTTATGGGACTACGTAGCTGTTTTTTGATTAAATGTAAACTTCTTTTTATAAACAATTTACTGCTTTTTTGGCAAAAAATCGATTTATTTCCTTGAAAGTGCGCTATTTTTGCAAAATTTGAAAGCAAAGTTTTAGGTAGTTTCATAGCTAATAATATATAAATTATCATTTTTTTGGTTTTTGGTTCAGGTCTTATATTTTACGAGAAAAACGTTCTCCTGTGAAGCTATATGTAAAAAAACACGTTTTTCTAGATGGGCTGTATTGCCGCCATTTTGAGTTTGACTTTGAGATCTTTTCTCGCTTTTGCGTTTTTTTCCGAACCGTCACGAGGAAATTATGAATCGGCAGATATTTCGACGTTTGATGTTAGGATCGGTCTGTCACCTGTCACGATCACTTTCACCTCGTTGACCAATATATTACTATATATGTAGGTGCCGCTGCACCCCAGCGCCATCACTTCGGGTCATTTTCGGGGACGCTTTTTTCAGAGCCTTTGCATTGCCGCTGAACCTCCTGGTATCTAGGCTCCATGAATTGAACCTTTAAATAAAAAACATTGCTACAGGACCAATTGCATATTGTTTTTATGACACCAAAGTATTTTTAGGAAAGAAAACGGCTTTCCAAAATCCTAGAGTGGTGTTATCTCTTGACACTAATGAGGGTTAGGTACATCTGTGATCTGTCTTAGATCGCACCCATGTTTAGCGTATATCTATATACATGTAGGTGCCGGAGCACCCCAGCGCCATAATTTCTTGTTCCCGTTTTGGGGACGAGTTGAAAGGCCTCGCTGAACCTCCTGGTATCTAGGCTCCATGGTTCAATTACCGATTTGGCCGCAGCGCCTTGGAACGCGTGCTGAGTTGCTCGTACAACTTTAAACGCGTTTTTCTCGAAACCACTTTATTCGATCTCGGAAAACGGATTACTCGACCACCTTTGCCTGCATCGATTTGAAATTTTGATAGCAGCTTCACAATTATATTCTTTATGGGAGTACGTAGCCGTTTTTTGATTAAATGTAAACTTCTTTTTATAAACAATTTACTGCTTTTTTGGCAAAAAATCGATTTATTTCCTTCAAAGTGCGCTATTTTTGCAAAATTTGAAAGCAAATTTCTAGGTAGTCTCATAGCTAATAATATACAAATTATCATTTTTTTGGTTTTTGTTTCAGGTCTTATATTTTACGAGAAAACCGTTCTCCCGTGAAGCTATATTTAAAAAAACACGTTTTTCTAGATGGGCTGTATTGCCGACATTCTGAGTTTGAGTTTGAGATCTTTTCTCGCTTTTGCGTTTTTTTTCCCGAACCGTCATGAGGAAATTATGAATCGGCGGATATTTCGACGTTTGATGTCACAATCGGTCTGTCGTGAGGTTAGAAACTCATCCGATCACTTTCACCTCGTTGACCAATATATTACTATATATGTAGGTGCCGCTGCACCCCAGCGCCATCACTTCGGGTCATTTTCGGGGACGCTTTTTTCATCGCCTTTGCATTGCCGCTGAACCTCCTGGTATCTAGGCTCCATGCTAGATACAGTGGACCAAAATCCAATGGGGAGACAGTGAATAAAGTGTATCAGAAAATGCGAATAACAGAGATGGCGTGTCGATCGAACGGACCCACATAAATAGTAGTACATCAGTCAACGAGCTGAAAGTGATCGAATGAGGTTTTAACCTCACAACAGACCAGTCATATACTACTTTGAACCACTTCATTCGTTGTTTTCAAAATGTCCACATGAGAATTTAAACAGAAATCTGTTTAAAGAGCAAAAAGAGCGCGCTTCTTCAGAAATTTAATCATATCTGCAGACTCAAGTTTCGTAATGCATACTCGCTTTTAGTACTCTGATAAATCACGTATGGGAACAAAAAATAATAATTGTTTAACCTAAAAACTACGCATCTGCGTGCAGGCATTGAGAAAATTATACTGCTTCATCGATACTGTATTCGTACCAATCAGCGCATCACTTAATCTTACATTTTAATATAACACTGACACTTAATTAAGGTTAGATAGTTTAGTTATCTGTCCTGCAATTGGGGACGATATTTTATATACAAAAGCAATATATGTAGCACCTTCGAAAGATCGCAGCGCCACCCTCAGTCTTCATGATACAGGTCTTGCAACTCCGATGGCTGGGGGTGGTTTTTTTCACGAAGCCAAAAGTGTTAATCCTGAATCCGCTAGGGTCGCTGTAATCGAGGGACGTTCTGTACGACAGATACGATAGTCGCGCATGCGCGTTATAACCTAACCTAAAAATCCAAATTTTCCACTAGTTATTTGAAAACTAATGATGTTCCTATGCAACTAGAAATACGTAAACTCACAAACTGACGACTAGGAATCCGAAAATGGTATCTAGTAATTAATTGGCTTTCTTTGGCGGTCTAAAATGGAAAAATTACTTGATTTGAATGAAATTTGGTACTGGATGGTTTTTGAGGTCGCTGATTATGGATCACAACTCAAAAATCAGAAATTCAAAATGGCAGATCTGGCATAGCGGACGTAATTGCCAGAAAACATTCAATTCGGACAAAATTCGGTACCGGGCAGTTTTTGAGGTCGCTGATTGCGCATTAGAACCAAAATCTCAGAAATTTAAAGCAACAGATCCAACATGGCGGACGAAAAATACATGAAATTACCCGATTTTGATGAAATTTGATAGCGGGGGGTTTTCGAGATGGCCGATTACGAATCTCAATTCAAACATCAGAAAATCGAAATAACTGATTCTTATGGTCGGCCATATTGGATCCGCTTTTTGCGGGTCGAATGTGGCGAACTGTCGCAATATGTAACCAAACCATTCGCGACATAACTCAGTTTTATTTCTTGCGATACATAGCGTGCAATTCGCGATCACTAATTCATTGCTCACGGAGAGGCGGATCGTCGACTGATATCACGCGCTATATACCGTGCAGACATTTTCCTCCCGTTAGAATACTAGTTCTTAGAAATGGTTTATTTTACTTTATTTTTAAACATTCACTTCGTCATACAATTTTTAATAAAAATGTAAAAATGTGCAAAATAGAAAGAAAAAAGCGTGGCTTTCGCGTCGTAATTTGGACGTCGCCAGCTTAAGTGTACGCCTTCTTGTATAAGAAGGCGTACACTTAAGCAGGCTACGAAAATGTTCTTTTAATGATCGCTCCGATTTATATAACGAGGCACGCGTTAGCGAGTTACGAATTCGCGATCGGATGGAAACGAATTCTCCGTACCTGAGCTCGTTACTGCAACTTTTATAAATAGACGACATTATTGGACCCCTCCTTCCCTTTTCCAGATCCGAGTCTCTAGCAAAGAAGAGACAAGGTCCGCAAAATTAATTTTCGTCAGGACGAATTACGAAAAAAGCGCCGCTATAAAAATTCTGATCAATTCATTCGGATAATTAAAATACAATTATCCGAATAAATTGCATTATACGGAAAATGGCCAACATAACTCGAAAAAAACACATAAATAGGTGCTTTAAAAACTATAATGAAACAGAGATTTAAAAAAGGAGCATAAAAACATAACTTATGGTGTCGTCATTTGAATTATTTAAACGGGAAACGTAATTATTACGAATTAAATTATAAATGTAATTTTTTTAACCCCTATAGATTAGATTAGATTTATTTAGCCATTCTGGCCTCTCGGGCTTAAGAATATTCCAGCAAATTACAGCGGTTACATACCGCTACAGCTCTTATCCTACACTTAAGTCTAAAAAAAACCCAAATAGATTATTGAGTCATGAGAGTACGAAATGAAAGGTATCAAAATGGAATAAACTAATTAAAAAAAAGAAACATGAAAACTCAGAGTTGAGAAATAAACTGAAAATACCACAAATGAAATGAAAAGGGCGATCGAGAATTCGCGTTAGCTGTGCCTGCAAATGCGAAAACGTCATCGTTATATGACATGCAAGAAGCGCGGAATTGTTTGATCTCATACGAGGGCAATGCATATATGTGTGTGTGTGTGAATATATATATATATATATATATATATATATATATATATATATATATATATATATATATATATGTTTATACAGGGTGTTCTGTTCATGTCCTACTGTATGCTGGAATTTCAGTTTGGTAAAAGCCCCACGGTTTTCGAGATTATGGGCTGTATGTTCTTTTTTTGAAAAAAATCATCTGCTTTTGGTTTTTCGCATGTCATTTCTACAAATGATATGAATCGACAATAACTAAGCAACTTTTTTAAGTAATTGGCACGATATGCGTAGTACATTTTTTTTACACCGCAGGCTATCAAAGTCATATGTTCGAATTGGTTTGTATGAAAATTCTGCATAAGATTTTTTTTCATAAAGTTTCCTTAACATTTATGGTTCAAATGAAGACTTTTCTATACGAAACAAATAACCAAATTTTTTTTAAACTGGGTAAAAAAAAGTTATCATTAGTGGAAATAGCGTGCGAAAAACCAAAAGCAGATGATTATTATCTCGAAAACCGTGGGACTTTTACTAAACTGAAATTCCAGCATATCGCAGGACATGATCTGACCTATCGACAGCTGCAGGATTATCCATTGCTAACAGGACACCCTGTAAATATATATATACGGAATATTCGCAAGAACGATTTTTCAGTAGTGACGTTGAAGATTGTCTATAGCGATGCATTTGTTACTCTTCTATTAATATGTCGCGTCGGTTAAATAAGACGTCCAACGTTCGACCAGCTCGATATCAATTCAGGCCAATTAGACAGCGTATCATAATTGTCCCAGTCCTCTCCTTTGTCGTGGACTTGAAACATCGTGATACTATATAATCGCTCATTTTTTTTCCAACCGAGGACAGTCGATGACGCAAACGAAAGTGAAAAATTAGCTCACTCGAAATTTCGTTTCAACTTGGAAACGGTTTCGAATAATGAAATCTCGATATTTTCTACGAAAGTCGAGCTCGAGGCCGCATTTTGCTCCGCTGAATCTATCTTCCCTTAATTTTTTATACGTCTGAAAAATTCGAAGAACGATTTACGTTGAAGTCATTGACAAACATTTTTCAATCATTTTTACTTCAATATTAATGAACCGAAGGGTTAAATTATTTGGAGATATTGTGTCCGACGATTAATGTGCCTTGACTACTTGGATCAATATTTTATCAGATGTTGAAATTAAATCAAGCTTGAAAAAACCTGCAGAATTTTATACACAATTGATACAAAGTGTACAGTTTTATTTATAATTGATGGAGGTTTTTATACTGGTATATGCGTCGGGGACGACTGACTCTTCTTTACTTTTTTTTATTCTAATTTTGTCGAGCACGTTTAAGGTGCTTTAACATCTCGCGAAGCTAGGAATCGATTTGTCAAGCCTTACCATATAGAAAGTTAAAGAGAGAGAGAGAGATGGGGAGCGAAGGAGAGAGACAGAGAGAAAGAGGGAGCCCCATCCGGTATCGCAATATTGTTCATGCGCGGTGAAATCGCCCTGCGACCCTTCCAACCACCAGACCCTACCCATAGTCGAGTAAAAGAGACGAAAACACAGCACTTTTTAGCACTGAATATGAATTTTTTACTGAGGGCATACTGAAAGTATGCATACTGAATGTTGCATACTGAAAGTCACCCCCATAAAATTTTGCCCCTCAACTCGCCCCAACCTTAAGAAATAGGAGTTGAAAACTTAAAAATCGCCGTATCTCGATAATTAATAGCCCGATCAAAAAAAGTTCCGAACGAAAGTTGTTGAGAATAATAAAATTCGTATAAAGTAATCTGACGTTCAAGTCCCTATCTTTGAAAATAGCGGCACTAAAACGATTCGAAAATTCGGGGTTGATGCGTGTGCGCATTTCAAAGATAGGGGATTCGACGTCAGATTACTTTATACGTATTTTATTATTCCAAACAACTTTTGTTTGAAACATTTTTTCATCGGGCTATTAATTATCGAGATACGACGATTTTTAAGTTTTCAACCCCTGTCTCTTAGAGTTAGGGCGAGTTGAGGGATAACATTTTATTGCGGTTACTTTCAGTATGCCACCATCTATCTTCAGTCAAAAATTCATATTCTCCGCTAAAAAGTGCTGGGTTTACGTCTCTTTTACTGGACTTATGAAATTCCTAGCGTAGGGGAAAGCGAACTTTTTTTTAAATGTCTGCACCTTTCAGTTTTTTCTTCTCATTTCGTCGAGTTGTTTTTCCTATTGGCAATATTTTTGTCAATTAAAGTTCAAATCTCATCTTTCCGACAATATTTTGTGCATAATATGTATTAATTCAGTCAGTCATTATTAATATCATTCCAATATCGTTTTTCAATATCAATGATTTATTTATTAATCGATACAGAAAGGCGACACCGATTTCGAAAAGAATTGCAGCGATATTGAAAATATTCATCGACTAATAATAATAACGATACTAATAAATTATTTATCTATCGATATAGTAACTTTGTGATTTTTTCCCTTCCTTCCTTTCCCCCGTTATTTGTTGTCAAAGTTCGAATGTTGATTTTTCCCAGCAATATTTTGTGCGCGATATGCGTTCCTTCGTTTACTGTCAATATTATCCCTACACTTTTGGAATATCGTTGTTTATCAGACCGATCGATTTTGAAAAAAATGTTACCAATATTCAAAACTTTCATCCACCAATAATAATAATAATAATAGAAATAAGTTATTTATTAAATGATATTGAAATTTTGTAACTGTTTTTTTTCTTGGGCGTGTTATTTATCGTATTAACAATATTTTTCGAAATTAAAGTTCGAATTGAGATTTCTCCAAACAATATTAATTGTGTACAATATTCACGTATTTGCTTATTATCAATATTATCAATACTTTTCGCGATATCGATACTTTTTAACCGTCATTATTTTTCAATATCAATTTTTTTATTAATGAATCAAAAGATTCATCGATGCATAATAATAATAATAATACATTTTTAATTAATCGATAAATTCCGTTATTTTGTTCGGTAACCAACTAATCAAAGTAGCTAACAAATTAAAACTTATAAAATTTTGTTATTTTTTCTTGGTTATTAACTAATAAAAGTCATCACGCGATTCGCTCAATTTAATAGCATAACAATAAAAAAGAAAAGTTCATCCGCATTTTTTAAGAACATCAACTTTTCTTTTGTTCGTAAGAATGTCAACTGTGATCGGAATTTTGTTTCTAATTCGTGACTCTTGTAATGTTTCAGCCAAGATCTTACTGTTTTACGTGATTTTCTACGGTGTACTTTCGGGCTTTTTCGGCGTGATGCTCGCCGTGTTCTATCAGACGTTGGACCACAACGCGCCAAAATGGCAATTGGACAATTCGTTGATCGGCAGCAATCCGGGTCTTGGATTCCGACCGATGCCACCAGACAGCAACGTTGAGAGCACTCTCATTTGGTACAAGGCAGCCGACAAGGGAAATTACGCTCACTGGGTCAGAGCGCTCGACAAATTTCTTTTAGGTACGATCGCCCAATTGGTATCGATTGTCACCTTATCTCGTTATTTGCGACGTGTATCGTAGCTATGGGTTTAGGCTACTGTGATGACCCGAAAAAAGCGTTATTAAAAAAAATTAATTTCGCAGGAATAAGTAAAATGATTGAAAAATCGTTTGAACATTTATTTATATGTACACTAACAAAGTTGTGTACCAAATTTCATTAAAAAATGTTAATAATTGAAGAAGTTATAAAGAATCTCGTGGATCCTTTCAACGTCAGGGGCTTAACGGTGTACTCAATTTTGGACACCCGGTTGATGTCAAACAAAAAACACGAGATTTTTTCTAAAATAGATAATATTGGCTTAATTTTAACTTATTTTAAGTTATTAATAACAATGATGTCATTTTTCTTCAAAAACCCGAAAAAAAAAATTCAAAAGTTTTTCTTTGATGATTGCAACACGATAAGAAAAAAGCATCATTTGTTTTTGAAGAAAAATGACATCATTGTTATTAATAACTAATGAAAAAAAATGTTAAGAAGAAAAACGTCGGTCAAGACTAAATCACTATTACACTGAATAAGTGTACCAATTTTAAAATTAATCTGTTTATCATATTTCAAGAAATCGTGTACACCGAAACTACGTTTTCTAGTGAAACTTTCAAAACTACGTTTTTCTAGTAAAACTTAAAAAAACTAGGTTTTTCTAGTAAAACTTCAAAAACTACGTTTTTCTAGTGAAACTTTAAAAACTACGTTTTTCTAGTGAAATTTCAAAAACTACGTTTTTCTAGTGAAATTTTCAAAACTACGTTTTTCTAGTGTAACTTTAAATACTAAGTTTTTCTAGAGAAACTTTCAAAACTACGTTTTTCGAGTGAAACTTTCAAAACTACGCTTTTCTAGTGAATCTTTAAAAACTACGTTTTTTTAGTGAATCTTTCAAAACTATGTTTTTCTAGTGATACTTTCAAAACTACGTTTTTCTAGTAAAACTTAAAAAACTACGTGTTTCTGGTAAAACTTAAAAAAACTACGTTTATTTAGTAGAGCTTAAAAGACTACGTTTTCCTAGTAAAACTTAAAAAACGACGTGTTTCTGGTAAAACTTAAAAAACTACGTTATTTTAGAAAAACTTAAGAAACTACGTTTTTCTAGTAAAACTTAAAAAACAACGTTTTTCTAGTAAATCTTAAAAAAGACGTTTTTTAGTAAACCTTAAAAAACGACGTTTTTAGTAAAACTTAAACAACTACGTTTTTCTAGTAGAACTTAGAAAACTACGTGTTTCTGGTAAAACTTTTTAAAAAACTACTTTATTTGAGTAAAACTACATTTTTTTTAGGTAAACTTAAAAACCACTTTTTTCTAGTAAAACTAGTCAACTTTTAAACGCGTTTTTTTCTCGAAACTACGTTCTGAAAAACGTAGTTTAAACGCGTTTAAAGTTTTACTAGCAGCTCTATCGTCGTAATAATAAGTTTACCTTCAATCTGTGATTCCTGCACCGTATGTTGGACCTTCCTCCCCAATTTGCGTTGCCTCAAGCGACGAACGAGTGTTCGCCATTTTCACAGTAGCCTAACCCCTCATATGGAAAGCAGCGCCCTCTGTGATCCGCAGACGCGTCAGAAGGCTGCGAGGTCGATACGATGAGACCTAACCTCACGAATAAATTTCAACAGTTTCGAATACTGTTATCGCCCGAACTTATCCACTTTTGATTTTTTATCTCCTATTTAACAATTATAATTATTGCCACTTGCCGCGACCCCCTTGTTTATAAAGAACCACCGTATCGTATTCGCACGAGGGCACAGGGCAACTCAGTACAGCCGCGTCCTACTCGGCAGTGGGCGCACAAGCCAGTTCGCGACTAAGCGGTTACCCATCCGGGTATCGAGCTCGGTCAACGCTGCGTAAAGGGTATTCCTCCCACGAACCCGAATATTTATCAATCGACTGATTTTCGTCTATAATCAAGTAAAAATACATCTCAATATACTGGTAAAATTTCAAGCCAAGCTACCGAACTTCTAACAAAAATTACGGCTCTAAAAATCGTCTCATTTATACGGCACTTTATTTAGATGACACGCTGGCTACATTTCTATACAATAATTTATACGCTAAATAACTTTAGATACCTGACATAAACAACGCATGTAAAAAATTCTAAAGATTCTGTAATGGCAATAAAAACCGGGGTTCACTAAATCTTTAAAGAAAACAACAAAAAACACCAAAAGCAGCCCCGTGAAAAGAAAACCTTAGTAGGTAGATCGCCGCACACCGCGCGTGTACAATTGCCGGCACTTAATATTCTTGTATTATGCGATCTTTTTCGTAGATTACCAACCACCAGCGCCAGGAGCGCCTCTCCCACCCGGCCACGAGCACAAGGTCCCATGCGACTATGGAAAGCCCGCGCCCCCTGGCAAATCGTGTGAAGTCAATATCATGAAGTTCAGCCCTTGTCTGTCCGAGTCGCATTATCAGTACGACGCCTCCAAGCCGTGCATATTCCTCAAGCTCAATAAAGTACGTTCGTCATTCAAATGAATCACGAGGAAAATGATTCAAAATCAAAAAGATTGACGTGACAATATCAAGATGTTGCCTCGTTCGCGTATTTTCCATATTCTCTCACGAATGACTGGAACGTGTATTTTGTCGTAGATTTTCGGCTGGCAGCCAGAATTTTACAACGACACGGAAAATTTGCCGGACAACATGCCGAACGATCTCAAGAATCGCATAAAGACAACGAAGAAACGGCCGGAAGAGTTGCAGACTATCTGGGTCTCGTGCGAGGGTGAGAATCCCGCTGACGTTGAGAACATCGGTCCGATTCAGTACAAGCCCAGTTCCGGCTTTCCCGGCTACTATTTCCCGTTCACAAACAGCCCGGGTTACCTCAGCCCTCTGGTGGCCGTTTGGTTCGAAGCACCGAAACGTAAGCTCAAAAAACAAAATAAATAAAAACATTTCTCAAATTTTGCTCATATTTGCTTAAAAATATTTTTTCTGTAATTTCTTTCGCAGGTAACGTGCTGATAAACGTCGAGTGTAAAGCGTGGGCTCGAAACGTGGTGCACGACAGAGCCGATAGGCGCGGTTCCGTTCATTTCGAGCTGATGGTCGATTAAGCCGTCGGGCGGATACTTTTGTTTTCTCTCATCGCCATCTAGCGTTCAACGACCGAATGATCAGTTCTAAGCAATCGCATCGGACGCGTGTTTTTCTCTCTCTCTCTATCTCTCTCTTTCTCCCGTTGGCAGTTACAGCCCCTCTACCGACCATCCCCCTGCGAGCGCGCAAAACCAAAACATCCGATGCCAACGAAAGAAGCCGCCCCCGCGAGGATGAGCGCTCGTAGCGGTCCATTGTTCTATCCCTCTCGGTCTGCGTTTGATCGCAGCGTCACTTCGCCTCGACTCCTCTCGCCTCTCGTTGAAACGTTTTTTCACGACAAGCTGCCGCGATCTCACGCCAAGATCCTTCTCATGATCATAACTCGTAACCGATTCAATGAGCGAGCGAGAGATAAACGAGGGTACCGCGGATGCGGAAGATAAACTTCGCGAAGTGGGGAGAAAGGCGATACACTAACGACTGCCAACGCCACCTGGAGCCTGACTCCGGAAAGCTTTGGACTCGTAATCCGTAGCAATGTTCCAACACAATCGGGGAAAAAGAAAGGACAAAACATTTACCATTACCGCATCGCAGAGCACAAACATTTCTAAATGGGAAAACGAGGAAAGATAAAAAAAATGGGCAAACTACTTCTGGTGATATCAATTTAAAAAATAATCCGAGACAAAGAGAGAGAGTGATAATTCACTTCGATAAAACATACTGCACAAAACAGCGCGATCTCTCTCTCTCTCTCTCTCTCCCCCGTTGCGCTCACACACACTCTCTCTGTCTCTCTCTCTCTCTCTCTCTCTGGCTCTCGTACACACATTTCGGGCACATATTTAGCTTCGCCCGCAATGCGAAAACGGTGGGATGGTCGGTAATCTCAGGAGAGAGGTTAACAAGTCGAATGCTGTTCGTGACGTCCATTAATTTCGGTCCATATTCGTATAAATCTCCTCGCTAATGTATTCCCCCTCCCGTGTAAGCCATCGTTTTAGTTGCGTTGAAGCGAATAGCGGAGCTCGCTACGTCTAAACAACAATGACAAAACAAACGACGTGTAACGCGAAATCATGAATAAACTGTCGCACCTCGATTAACTGGTAGACTAGACTGGCCACGTGCGGCCAAGTTCGAATAGTTAGAGCGCGCATTTGGCGGCGAGAAGAATAAGAAGCGTGAAGAGATTTTGAAAGAAAAGAAAAAACGAGAGAATGTACAGTGTTTTACTCGGTACGACGCGATGAACCGTTCGGTCTTACTCGTCAAGGATCAAAGATCCGCAAAGCGTACTTAACTTTTTTTTTATTCCGGAAAGCACCCCAACGTGAGGAAGAATTGTAAAGGTGGCGCGCGAGCGACTGCTGCGCCGTAGCGCGGTAAGGGTGTGAACCATTCGACGGGATATCACGCGTCAACTCGTGACGACAGAAAAGAACGAGAAAAAAAGAAGTTTACGCCCGGAAAAAAACACGTAGAAAGAAACTGCTTGAGCTTTGAGATCCGATCGAGATAAGCGCGCGAGAGGATTTATTCTGCAGCCTATAGTGATATATCGATATATATATATATGATCATTACGCGAAGAATGTTTACGATTATATTGTACCGTATTGATATATACATTATATTAGTAC
Organism: Ophion slaviceki; assembly: GCA_944452715.1. Lineage (NCBI taxonomy): Eukaryota > Metazoa > Arthropoda > Insecta > Hymenoptera > Ichneumonidae > Ophion > Ophion slaviceki. The sequence continues at coordinate 19,950,717 of OX101791.1, forward strand.
CGTAGTACAGAGCAGTCGTATTCTAGAGTCGAGAAACGTCAAAGAAATAACAAAAAAATCGAATAAAAAAAATTAGGTAATTTGTAGACTCGGGCTGGTCGGTGAATAAAGAAGGTGTCGTCGACCTTCGTGTGCGTAAGTGCGATGTCCAAAAGGACCACGGTTTTATGTACAGAGGCAGATTGTGAGCGCGGGAGAGAGAGAGATAGGGAAGAAAGTGTCTCGACTTCCAGTCGGACATTTAAAAATAAGTGTGTAACATACGCGAGCGGTTGAGAAAAAAGGCGAAAAAAGACAGCATCGGCGTCTAGAAGAAAGCAAACCACGAAGCAAACCACGATTAATTATAATAGTTGAAATAAAAACGTCACACACACATACGCATATGCAGGACACGCGAAAGGAGACATACCCAGAGGATGGCAAACGAGGCGCCCAAAATTATTACGCGAAAGTGTCCGAAATTTTGTACAGATCCTTAATCGCGTCTCTCTCTCTCTCTCTCTCTCTCTCTCTCTCTCTCTCTCTCTCTCTCCCTCATTCTTTCCCTTTCTGCAAGCATAAAACGGTGGCCAAAAAGCAAACGAATGTATGAGCCAAGGATCTCGAGGTTATCGCGTCGCGAACGAGTTTTTGGGCGCCTGTTTGCTATCGGAGCGTGCAAAGGAAAAAAAGTATGAAATAAATGCAGAGGAAGACGAAGAGCGCGCGGCACAGCATTCCATTGGTTATTACGATGCATTCTCTATTATTGTTCTAATTTTAATCGCTATATATATATATATAAATATATATATATTCACCGTTCGATATGATCGGACAAACGATTGGTTATATGAGAGATTTAAAAAAAAGAAGAAAAAATATATCGTCCGTGTGAGCCTCGTTATAATTGGACGGAAAAGGTGAGAAAAAAAACTTAACGACGTGCGAGAGAGACGTGAACCCTTAGATTATTTGCGATTACTTATAAATAAAACGAAAACCAAAGAGAAAAGAAAAACAATTGATAAACTAAAATCATGCGTTTCAGGCGTAAAGTATTTAATTAATTATTGATAGTGTTATTTATTGTGAACAAAAAAAATTAATAAATAAAAATGCGGTAAACATGCGGATAACCGATATTTAGAGCGATTATATATATACACACACGTACACACACATATTCGTCATCTGTAGATGAGTTGTTTCTAATTGATGGATATCTAACGCTGTTGAGGTATTGACAAAAATGATTGATCGCGATAACGCGTAAGTAAGGGAGAGGGAGAGAGAGAGAGAGAGAGAGAGAGAGAGATAGAGGAAGATAAAAGAGGTGCAAGTGTGCATAAAGCCGCAAACAAAAATGTAAACCATTGTTGAGGCGTTGATGTTCAATAATATCTTCGCGATCAGTGCAAAATTCGATCACCCATATATATATATATATATATATATATATATATATATATATATATATATGTTCTAGGCCGAAGGGTCGTTAGGTGCTCCCGCACGAATTAAGTTAATTTATCTAATAATTAATTACGATCGTTGGCACCTCCGTGGGCGTAAATTTGTGCAAATAAATCGAGAAAATAAAAAAATTGAAACAACATTAAAATAATACCGCGAACACACACACACACACACACACAAAGACACACGTACCGAAAAAAAAACACGCGAGCACCGTAAACGCGTAAATCACCACACGAGGCAATGTGTATCAATGTATCGAGCAGTGATATACGATTTAATAACGAAAACAAGAAAAAGAAATGAATTCCTCGCTTAGACTTTTATTACGCCGTGAAAGCAAATTGCCGTTGAACAGAAAAAAAACAGTACGTAGCTCGATCGAAATTTTATCTCGAAATTATATATGTACGTCTTAGGAAAAGAAAACACGTGACAATTAAAAGAGTATCTATATATATACATATATATAATATATTATACATTATATACTATATATAGTATTTAATGCATTATAGTATATATATTGCATGTCCAATGTGAATTTACTTGGCAACGCTCGTATTACGTAGTAACTATAACGATCACTGTCGCGTAAAGCAGAAATCTCGAGAGATTATGCTTTTTTTTCTTTCTCTTCAATACTCGTGCCCAAATAAGACACAAAATTATTCGGGCTCCGCGTGAGAACTTCGTGATACATTCCAGAAAAAGTATTTGCCGCGGCAAACGCGAATAATAGTATTTCGTGCATTTTTGAACGATTTTTCCAATTAAGGGCTTGACATTTGTACGATTAAAATAGGAAAATGAACGTCTCTTCTTAAATCCGCTATTTAAACGCTGTCATCTTTTCGCTCATTTATATATAAATATATAATGACAGCAGCATATATATGTATATCTAAAATCTCGACGCATGTAAATAGGCGCACATATCGATTGTGTGTATATACATATACATATATAATTAATGTCATTGTTCTTAACCTATTCGCATTTACAATGAGCAATCACTCTCGATGAGCTTCGTGTTGCTTGCATTCCAAGGCGAAAAAGCTCGACGATTGCCCGGTGCTATATATAAACTTGAATGGGGATAATAAAGAAAAAATCATTTGGAAAAAAATGAGGAGTGTAAGGCGTCAGCTTTGCGCTTCCGTAAGAATACACGATTGCGGTCTATCAACTTTTAAGGCGCCATGTTCAAAAACATTTTCCATAGCGACTTTTCTGTAGACGTTGAAAGTTTCACCTTGGAGTTTCCATAAATTTTGCAAGCTGGTTTATGAGAGAAAATAAAGCATTCGAACGTAGAGACTCCGGGCGGAGATTCTTGTAGGAAATCACAACGTCGAGCGAAAGTTTGGAAGGTGGCGTTTCACGGCGAACCAGGAAGCTCGATTGGCGCGTGGAATCTTTGGCCACGTGGCAGATTTTGGTAATTGCAACGTCGGGTGAAGGAAGCTTAAGGAGGTACTGATGTTGGTGAATACGTTATGCACTATTTGGCAAAATTTCAGCTATATTGAGCGCTTAATTTTTTTGTAATACAATTGCAAAGTCGAGCACTTTGAGGAAATGGAGCACGTCGCCTCCATGACGGTTTTACTGATCCCATGTCCAACTAAGGTCGTTGGAAAACCGAAATTTGATCAACTAGACATAATAGATGTCGCAAAAAAATGAAAATTCGAACTTCGACGTGTAGTTCAAGGACTAGGTACATTATGAAAAGATTTCAATTTCTGGTTGAAAATTATTGGAACGACGAAATAGCACTCACCGACTTGGCAACGTCGGGCGTAACACTTGATGCGTTTGGCGAGCATAACCTAGCTCTGTACCGTAACCTAACCTTTCACATCAATGAGTCCCGAGTGCTAACTTTGGGCATTGCAAACGCGACATGGTCAGGTGTTTGCTCAAAATTCAATTACATTATTTATGGAGTTTTACAATTGATCGCGTATCAATAACATGCTCAATTACCATTTTACCCATAGTATTAATTCCGCTAAAGCAATTTAGGGCTATTTAAGACGGGATATACATTTAGACAGAAAAAAATAAGCAATATTGAGGGATTTTTGAAACTAAGAAATAATTGTTCTACAATTATCAAACTTTTGGTATACTTTAATCGTATATTTAAATATACAAAACAATTTTTTTAAATTAATTCATCATCAAAATGACGGAGCTGTGGCAGTGTTACAGCAAGGTCGCCGCAGGAGTTGCGAATCGGTGTGCAGTCCAACTTCCCGTAGCCTTCGATTTGCAAATAAGTTCAAACATTTTTTCAGTTGGAACGTGTATAGTTTCTATGTGACGGTAATTAAAACGAATAAAATGCAAATTTAAGAAAATGGCACGCATTTACAAAAAAAATCAACATTTCACGCAACATTTCTGTAAAATATGGATTAAAAAGGTAGTTTTTTTCCTATTTTTCAAAAACAATTCTCGTCAAGTAGAAGGTACCAATATTATTAATATTTCTACCAAGTTTAAACTCAATCGGCTCAATAGTTTATGAGTGATCCTGCACGCCAATTGCGATAATGCAGTTTTGAGAAAAACGCATTTGAAGTTGATGCCCGCTCCGAATCCGAGCGGTGAGGCACATCGTTCCTGAAGAATTGTGCTTCTAAGCCACGTTGTTATCCGTCTCATGGTAGAAAAACTCCTCTCACAGCCGGCGGAGCTCACTGGAAGTATTGCTGCTTGGAAAAGTTTTTACAGGGATCTCAAAATGATCTGACATTTTAATTTCTTAATGAAACGTGTTATTTATTTGAAAAGTACAAATATTTTGATTTTACTATAAGGTACAAACATGGAGGTTATGTGTCGCAACAATTACGTTATTGCAGATGAAGTTTCTTGGTCGTGTTCACGGTCTTACAGACAGATCTGGAAACTCCGTTAGTTCACATGGTTCCTTTGCTGAAGTTCGCCGCAAGAGGCGCTGCAATCGAGGAGTCAGTTTGCGAGAGAGACAACAATACTCACTCTCACTCACCAATGCTTGCAAGCAGTACTTATCGGAGTTACTACTTGCTAATATTTCTACGTATATGTGTTCATCATCTGTTGTTTTTCCTAACACTATATATGGAGATAGCATTTTATATTACAGCGCAAATATAATGTCGCGTTTATCAATCATATAATAACAATTATTTATCCCTTAGAATTCACATAATGGCCTCTTATAATGGCAATAAGGACGATTTTTAGTCATTATCGTTCTGCAGGGAGGGGGATGGACAAAATAACGAAAAAACCAAACCTTTATTTACTTTTTGTTGAGCGTTCGTTCATTGGTTTTTCAATCTACACATCTTTTTTTTTACGAAATTTTTTTTTTGTTTTATTTCATATTTCCTTGAAAGGCGTTTTGCCTCATGCGCAACCTAATGTAATAAATTATCGCGTATAGTAAGATATCCGAACCATGTTTTTCACATGGAAAGGAAAACTTTATCCCGTTATACATCTTCGAGTGTTAAATCAAACACGTTAACCTTCGAGGAATGCTTCGCAAAACACGTGCCAACGTAGTGTATTAGATTAAAGAATTTTGAATTGGCATGGATTAACCCGTTACGAGATTTCATATCCACCAATTTAGAAAGAGCAGGTGAGCTCTTAGAACTCAAGCAGACCCCTTTGCGGCCCCTATTCATGATATTCCATTCCATTCCATTCCATATTCCATTCCATATTCCATTCCATTCCATATTCCATTCCATTCCATTCCATATTCCATTCCATTCCATTCCATATTCCATTCCATTCCATATTCCATTCCATTCCATATTCCATTCCATGCCATATTCCATTCCATTCCATATTCCATTCCATTCCATATTCCATTCCATTCCATATTCCATTCCATTCCATATTCCATTCCATTCCATATTCCATTCCATTCCATATTCCATTCCATTCCATTCCATATTCCATTCCATTCCATATTCCATTCCATTCCATATTCCATTCCATTCCATATTCCATTCCATTCCATATTCCATTCCATTCCATATTCCATTCCATTCCATATTCCATTCCATTCCATATTCCATTCCATTCCATATTCCATTCCATTCCATATTCCATTCCATTCCATATTCCATTCCATTCCATATTCCATTCCATTCCATATTCCATTCCATTCCATATTCCATTCCATTCCATATTCCATTCCATTCCATATTCCATTCCATTCCATATTCCATTCCATTCCATATTCCATTCCATTCCATATTCCATTCCATTCCATATTCCATTCCATTCCATATTCCATTCCATTCCATATTCCATTCCCTTCCATATTCCATTCCATTCCATATTCCATTCCATTCCATATTCCATTCCATTCCATATTCCATTCCATTCCATATTCCATTCCATTCCATATTCCATTCCATTCCATATTCCATTCCATTCCATATTCCATTCCATTCCATTCCATATTCCATTCCATTCCATATTCCATTCCATTCCATTCCATTCCATTCCATATTCCATTCCATTCCATTCCATATTCCATTCCATTCCATTCCATATTCCATTCCATTCCATATTCCATTCCATTCCATATTCCATTCCATTCCATATTCCATTCCATTCCATATTCCATTCCATTCCATATTCCATTCCATTCCATATTCCATTCCATTCCATATTCCATTCCATTCCATATTCCATTCCATTCCATATTCCATTCCATTCCATATTCCATTCCATTCCATATTCCATTCCATTCCATATTCCATTCCATTCCATTCCATATTCCATTCCATATTCCATTCCATTCCATATTCCATTCCATTCCATATTCCATTCCATTCCATATTCCATTCCATTCCATATTCCATTCCATTCCATATTCCATTCCATTCCATATTCCATTTCATTCCATATTCCATTCCATTCCATATTCCATTCCATTCCATATTCCATTCCATTCCATATTCCATTCCATTCCATATTCCATTCCATTCCATATTCCATTCCATTCCATATTCCATTCCATTCCATATTCCATTCCATTCCATTCCATTCCATTCCATATTCCATTCCATTCCATATTCCATTCCATTCCATATTCCATTCCATTCCATATTCCATTCCATTCCATATTCCATTCCATTCCATATTCCATTCCATTCCATATTCCATTCCATTCCATATTCCATTCCATTCCATATTCCATTCCATTCCATATTCCATTCCATTCCATATTCCATTCCATTCCATATTCCATTCCATTCCATATTCCATTCCATTCCATATTCCATTCCATTCCATATTCCATTCCATTCCATATTCCATTTCATTCCATATTCCATTCCATTCCATATTCCATTCCATTCCATATTCCATTCCATTCCATTCCATATTCCATTCCATTCCATATTCCATTCCATTCCATATTCCATTCCATTCCATATTCCATTCCATTCCATATTCCATTCCATTCCATATTCCATTCCATTCCATTCCATATTCCATTCCATTCCATATTCCATTCCATTCCATATTCCATTCCATTCCATATTCCATTCCATTCCATATTCCATTCCATTCCATATTCCATTCGATTCCATATTCCATATTCCATTCCATTCCATATTCCATTCCATTCCATATTCCATTCCATATTCCATTCCATTCCATATTCCATTCCATTCCATATTCCATTCCATTCCATATTCCATTCCATTCCATATTCCATTCCATTCCATATTCCATTCCATTCCATATTCCATTCCATTCCATATTCCATTCCATTCCATATTCCATTCCATTCCATATTCCATTCCATTCCATATTCCATTCCATTCCATATTCCATTCCATTCCATATTCCATTCCATTCCATATTCCATTCCATTCCATATTCCATTCCATTCCATATTCCATTCCATTCCATATTCCATTCAATTCCATATTCTATTCCATTCCATATTCTATTCCACAGAAAAATTTCGGACATTGTTTTACCCTTTAATTTTTTCCATTAGTGTAGTATCTACTGTTGCTTTTTGGACGGATAAGAAGTCGTACAAAAATCTTAAATGCTTACCGCACAATCCTGATTTCGAGACTTTGGTATTGCATCGTGGGTTAGGTGCCATACGATGCGAGGTATGCTATGAACTTCCCCGCTACATAGCATGTAGGCGTACATATTTTTTAATGTACGCTTCGTCAAAGTGTAGCTCACAAACGAATTGCTTGATGTCCAGCCTGCAGTTGAGTGCTCGCTTCCACTCACGGAGCTTGCTCTCGCACTATAAAACCACATAAAATTTCAAACAATGCACGTTTGGATTTAGCAATTGATTTTCACTCATCTCGAAAGTATATTCACCTTAGGAGTCCGAAAGACCGTAAGTTGGCGCAATCCCAATGCAATACGCTCATTTCGGTCTTCGTGAAGCCCAGTCCGGCGCCGGGTACGGCACAAACGTTGACCATATTGTGCACACTGAAATAAAATGACATGAATACAATATTATCGTGCAGTTTATGATGAAGCTGGACAAACCCACTGATAATCGTTACGAATCATCGCATACAGTATATTGTTCATCACATTTATATATAAAAGTATGATAGAATAAGTCACTCTACAGGGGATAGTTTTCAGCCGGAACATTAATTACGCTTATCATTTATGTAGATAAGAACGTAAACGTTGTCGTGAATTCGTAACAGTATTGAGTCAGTAATTGCATAAATCGGGCTACAAAGCACCACAAAACGTCACAGTATTTAATCTTTCATTAAATGAATGTGGTTTCAATTACTACAATCAAAAGTATTACAAACAGACTTGCCTTTTCCGTGCTGAAGTAGCTTTTTCACGTAAAAATTACGAAAACAACACTCAGTAACGTTAAAGTCGCGTTTGATCTGTTGTCGAGTAAAGCACCGCAACCCGTCGCGCGATCGCAGTGCCATCCCTGTTGCCTTCATTTTTGGGCACGCTTTTTTATCGTAACCGCATTGGAGTTTAGGCTCCTGTATCTAGTCTCCATGATTTCGACCATCATATTATTCGATTCTCCTGGTCCGCTACCGGTGAGATTCGAGTGCGTATACACAATTTGGACACTTCAAATGTCTTCCCATTTTGCGCACCACGTAGCCGGCAATGTAGGATTGCAGTTGTGGACTCGTACGGGCAACATCGTAGGTATGATCTTGGATGCGGTCATTCCAATCCGAACAACTCATCCTTGCTGATGCCTCGTCGTCATGATCCTGCTCGTGTGGCTCCGATGATCATCGTCAGTACTGCCATCTTCAAGCAAACGATCCATTTTGTTCAGCCATTCGGAGCGCGGTATCTTGCATATGGCCAAGGAATCTTGAGTCTGAATCAAGACTTTCAATATTTCGGTTCCGCTGACATTGGAACCTTTCGGCGGCTTAATCAGCGAGTAGCTGCAGAGAAGTCGGAGCACTTAGGCGAATAACTTGGGATCAGGGTGGTCGTTACTTACGCAGGCACCACGCATCATTCCGAAGAATCTCTGAAATACGAACACCACAGTAAAGCAAAATGTAGTTTATTGTCATTGAAGCCTTAAATAATAAATAAATATACCTAAGCAAACAATGTTTTATTCTGGCCCTCGATTAAGGAGGCTGTGGCAGTATCAAATTCACGTAAATAAATAATTGCGCCAAGTAATCATGTATTGTCTAATTGTGCCCGTGATAATCATTAACAAAAATAAATCGTATTATTTACCTCCAAAGCATCTTGATTTGGCCGGGCCGTCATGAGGAACTTGAGGTTTGATTCGATTTGGAGCGTTTCAATGATTTCAAGAGTTTCCCCAATGTGACTTTGAAACCGGTAAAGATGCTGGTAGATATGGGCATGTTTTTGGCAGTCCCAGAAGCTTCCCATTGTCTCAACCACTGGTCGACATCCGTTATCGCCTATATGCAGAAAAGAATGTTACTCACACAACTCGACGCTAAATATATTGTTGCATGGATTTTCATGAATACAAATATCAAAATAAATTTCATACAAATCAAGAAAGAGAAATTATTTTACAAAGCGACATTCACAAACAAAAAAGGGGCATATTAAAGATCAAACAGGAAATTCATCACATTTCGTAATTTCTTTCACCTCGTTCTGTCCACATCAAAATTAGACAGGCAACGATAAATGAATGCAAGCAGAAGAGAACGATATATAAAACCAAGCCAACAGAATTCGAGAAATATTGCACCATTCGACTGTAGATTTCATCAAGACACATTCGATTTATGCAGGCTAAACAAACGAGCAGGAATCCAGGAAAGTATCAGATCTAATACTGAATAGCCTAGCACTTACTCTGCTGATGAAACATCATTGATCGATAATGAAATTTTTGTACTAATGAATTCCACAAATATTGGTTTGGGTCCATACGAGCCCTTACCCAACGTTTTCTTTTTATGCAAGAGTTCTGATAGTTGTGATAAAAGCATCCCTCTTTGGAGCCTTACGACGACAAGCAGAATTTTTACCGGCAACAGATGGAACGACTAGACGCACCAAAACTTATCGACCCAGAGAAAACGGAAATCGCCTTAATCCTTAGCAGCAGCGATGTACATGTCCCCGTATGAAGCCAGAGTGATCCGTGGTGTTCGCTTATGGTCCGGTCAGATGCTAAAAATAATTGGATATTAATATGCGTCAAGTTTTACTATCTATCGCAACGAAGACTGTTGCGAACGTCACGAGGAGATACATTTCTGGGTTATTCACGGGCTTCACCGTGCGTTAACGTGTTTAAACTTTTCGATGGTGATCCTGTATATTGAGATATAATTCAAACTATACGGAATACTACAACCCTGGTAATTCATATTAGAAATGTATGCGTTATATTTTTCGTTCTTCGATGTACTTCAAGGTTCGTTACACTGAGAAAACAGTTTATTTATAGTAAAGAAATATATTTAGTTGGCACCTTTATTCAAATATTCATTAACTGTTACAAAACTTGTTAGTCGTTAAGAAATATTCGTGTTCTCATGACAAAATTTTATAGCCATAGTATTTCTTTGAAAAGAATGATTTATTTGATCACATTTATTTTTCTTAACTCGGTAGATGTTTATGGTCATCCTATAACGAGTTGAAATTGTGATATGATAATACATTTCAAAGGAGTAGATATTTGTTCACAATTAATATATTTAGATTTGGGGCCGTTAACGTATAATTGCCGCGAATATCATGTGTTTAACGCAAATGAACGTGTCACAACAAATAACTGATCTTTATTCATAACGACTATCTCGGCCGCATAGAGCCAACAGTCATACAGTTGACACGGCAACTTCTCTACCAGGTGTGTAAGTATGAAACCGGAATTTGCCCATAGGTGGCGCTAGATGTCGATGCAGTTACCGACACATCACGTCAGCGGTGTCTTGTTATTGTATTGATATCCGACAAAGATTTCCAACTCACAATAACACGAGTTTCATTGAGTAGCATTAGTTTATTAGAGATAAACATGTCGAGTTTTGTGCCAACAAATTACGATTTGCGGACAGCACTACTTTTCTGTTTTCATCTGAAGAAAACCGCAGCCGAATCGCATCGAATGCTTGTGGAGGCGTTTGGTGAGCATGCTCTCGGTAAAACACAGTGTTTCGAGTGGTTCAAACGGTTCAAAAGTGGCGATTTTGACGTGAGGAACGAAGAACGTGGAAGACCACCGAAAAAGTTTGAAGACGCTGACCTGCAAGCCTTGTTGGACGAAGACGACGCTCAAACACAACAACAACTGGCGGATCAGTTAAAATGGGAAAGATACAAAAGGTGGGGAAATGGGTTCCACATGAACTCAACGAAAGACAGCAGGAAAACCGCAAAACATCATGCGAAATGCTGCTCGCCAGGTTCAAAAGAAAGTAATTTGTCCATCGAATTGTGACTGGCGATGAAAAGTGGATATATTTCGAGAATCCTAAGCGCAAAAAGTCATGGGTTACTCCGGGTGAACCATCAACATCGACGGCAAGACCAAACCGCTACGGACGAAAGACAATGCTGTGAGTTTGGTGGGATCAGAAGGGCGTAATCTACTACGAGCTGCTGAAACCTGGGCAAACTGTCAATACTCAACGCTACCGACAACAAATGACCGATTTGGATCGAGTTTTACGTGAAAAACGACCAGAATACTAACAAAGACAACACAAGGTGATTTTGCTGCATGACAATGCACCAGCACACAAAGCAAAACAGGTCCAGGAAACGATAGAGTCGTTCCGTTGGGAGATTCTTCAGCACGCGCCTTACTCACCGGACCTTGCCCCATCCGATTACTACTTGTTTGCATCGATGGGACACGCACTTGCTGAGCAGCGCTTTACTTCTTACGAAGATGTACGAAAATGGCTCGAGACTGGTTTGCCTCAAAAGAGCAACAGTTCTTTTGGCGCGGAATCCACAAATTGCCAGAAAGATGGGAAAAATGTATAGATAGCGACGGACAATACTTTGAATAAGTTACTTTGTATAATATCATTACAATAAACGTGTTTTTTCTGTACAAAAATTCCGGTTTCATACTTACACACCCGGTATTTAACGAAAATAAGGATTTATTAACTATTAATGAATCTGTATTTAAGATGTTGGCCCAGTAGTTAACTGAGATAACCATCGTGCACTTATTACAAAACGAAGATTTGATAATAATTACAAAATCTTCAGTTGGATCAAACATAGCCATGTTAATAGTAAGCAAATAACTGTTACAAAATCGACGACTCATCTCAAATAATGATTTGTTAATAGTTAACAAATCTGTACTTGAGATAACTATCGTCCATTTGGCGCGACAGCCTTCTTTGTACGCTACCATGGTCCTTTGTCGCACAAGCTCGTTCGTGTGCAGACGCGTCGTAAATGCGATCGAGGTGCACTAGGGACTGTGCGTGACCGCTTGTGAGCTAAAGGATATCAGTTTGTGACCGTGAAAACGATTTATTCTCTTTGCCGATGGCGTCGATTGACGATTTGCTGGTTTTGTGGGACCTGCCAAATCTTCAGGAAACTTTCGAACGTAAGTATAGAGAATATTAAATTATGCATTATAGTATTTGGAATGCTTCATGCATCTTTTCACACGACGTTTGCTTTCCTTGCTTCATCATAGCACGCTTCCTTTGTTTCTACTCGTGTAAACACTTTTCACGTTCACAAACACGTTCTATTTGAAAAAAACTGTTTTAAATCAATTATTTTTGGTACACTTCTATCGGTTTGATCTAAATCCAGAACACGAAATTAGAGAAATAGCTATGCTCGGCGAGTTATTAAACAATCGAGATGAGCTCTCGACGGTTGTTCCTTGCATTGGGACGCGTATGAAGCTGCGAAATAAATACACCGACCATGTATGTAGAATATCTATTTAATCAGATTAATTTTTTTGTTTTTTTTTACCATCCTCATTTATTAAGTTAATTATTTGGGATATCCATTATGCACTGATATTTTTTTTTCATTGCTGTCGCACTTTACAACAATTTTTCATGCAAATAATATTACGGGCTTACATGAACAAAAATCTGTATGTATAGATTCGCTTTGTAACGTTTTGGACATGTATGTATAAAGAATTGATATGAGAAAATATCGAAGAATATAGGAAGCATGTTATATGTGGGGTATTCCAAGCCAAAGCACCGAGGTTTTAAGGTGACCCGTTTCGATTTGGATGATCTTCGTATATGTTTTTATACCAACTGAAAGGAGTGTTCATGATTTTTTAGAACTTCTTCTCAAATGGCTCAAAGATATATTTTTTTCAAATGCTCGTAACTTGGGCAGTAGCCCAAATTTAATTTTTTTATTTGAGATGTTGGCTTTTTATAAATAAAAAAATACCAGAAAATTGTAAAAACTGTTGTTGACCATAATTTTTGCATTTTTGTGCATTACAATCGTTTTTTAAAGTGTTAGGCATTTTTTAATTTTTTAAAAAACGTATATGTCAAGAACAGTTAATTCTACGTATTGTGTCAGTTTCATTATGGCTATCCGTCTCGTTCTAATGTTATTTCATATTGCAAAAGTTGAAAAAAAAATCTAAAAGCCCATGGTATTTATAAACATAATTCATGATAACCATAATGAAACTTACGTACAATACGTAGAATTAGGTGTTCCCTAACATTTAAAGTATTCAAAAGGAATAAAAAATGACTAACACTTTTTAAAACAATCGTAAAACACAAAAAAGCAAAAATTAAGGTAAACAACAATTGTTAAAATTTTTAGTATCTTTTTTTTGAAAATATGCGAACACCCTGACATCGAAAAAACAATTATTTGGGCCATAATTGACTGAATGACGAGCATTTGAAAAATTATAACTTTTGATTATAAAGACAGTTAGTATAAAAACATATGCGAAGATCAGCCAAATCAAAGGGTTCGCGTTAAAACCTCTGTGATTTGGCATGGAATACCCCATATATTTCTAGTATACTCTGGATATATTTTTTGTGTACTTAGCATACATTTATAAACTTATACATACATGTATAAGCTTATAAATGTAGATGCTTATACATACATGTATAAGCATCTATATGTTTATCATATGCATATGCATATTCACATATTTTTGCATGGGGGAAAATACGAAAAAATATGAGTGAATGATAAAGGTGTGAGTACATTCGAAATTCTCTGAATGTATGGTTTATTTTACAAGATACAAGCCGGATGTAACACGATAAACAATACCAGTCAGAAGATCCAAGACAATGTTTCCATAATTTATTCTGAGGATGGAATACCCCTCGCTCCATATGAGGGTTTGCAATTTACTGGAAATGGCTCAAGCGTCTTTTTAAGCAACGAAATCTTCTGCGATACCGTTGCGAATACATCGACTCAACTTTCACCAAAAAAATCGACCAGAAGCAATTCTTTCGAAGCATATGGGAGCGCACAAGCCACAGCATCAACTGAAGAACCCGAAGTGACGGGGAACAAACGGAAAACTGAAAACATATCGGAAAACGTCGAACCACTGGCAAAGGTATCAAAATATCGTAACACACTGGTGGTGAATGTAAAAGATATTTTGGAACAGCATCCATTGGGTCCATCGATTTTAATGATTTATAACCACATACAACTGGATACTCAATGCCAATCGTATGTGTGTGACATTATCGTCTTACGCCTGCTAAAGAGCGGCACCTCGTGAGTATATATATATGATGTAATGACAAATTCATAATGCATTTTTGTTCATTTTCTTCAGTGTACAACTCGTTGCAATAATTGTGCATTTTTCAACAGGACAATAAACAATGACGATTTTGAACAATTGGCCAACCAAATTGTGGATGTTTTTCCTAACGAATGCCGAAAAACATACTACGTGCCACCGATTAAAAAAAAAGAGTCAAGAAATAATAAATCTGGTATTTCAAGGGGCAAGTTAGTGGACAAATACCGTAACAAAGCAACGTTCATCCGCAGGGCTAAAAATCTCGCGAAACAACAGTTATCAGAGGATGCAACGGAACCCGGAATCAGAGAAGGTAGAAAAAAGTTGTATTCCTTGAGGTATTCCATTCCAAATCACCGAGGTTTAACGCGATTCCTTTTGATTTGGCTGATATTCGTATGTTTTTTAATACTAACTGAAAGGAGTGTCCATGTTATTATTCATATGTTTTTCTCAAACGGCTCGAAAGTTATGATTTTTTTTCGAATGCTCATAATTTGGGCAATCATGGCCAATTTTTTTTTTCAAGGTGAGGATTTTCCAAATCTTCCAAAAAAATACTAAACATTGTAAAAAACTCTTTTTGACCTTAACGTTTGCATATAATTTTTTCAAAAAATTACATACTTTTAAAAACAATCGTAAAGCACGAAATCGCAAGAATTAAGGTCAATAACAGTACTTACAATTTTTTGTTGTTGAAAATTTGCAAAAAAAACCCAACACTGAAAAAAATTACATTTAGGCCATTATTGCCCAAATTACGAGCATTTGAAAAAAAATTATAACTTTTCAGGAGTTTGAGGAAAAGTTTTTTAAAAAATCATGAACACTCCATTCAGTTGGTATAAACCATATGCGAAACATCTATATAAACATTGATCAGCTAAATCAAAAGGGGTCGCGTTAAAATAATAATATTATAATACAACTTTATAATATAATATAGGTAATTATGCAGTTTGGCGCCTTTTCCGAAAAACGACGGGAAATTTTTTTTTTCGCCATGGGGTTGTTTATTCCATCATAACAAATGATATTTCGTCGGGGGAGGCTGACATTTCCCATAAACTCCATAAGTTATGGGGTTTTGAAGTTTGAGATTTTTAATTTTTTTTTTTGTTTGTTGGGAATGCGTTTGCGTGTGCATGTGTGTATATGTGTGTTTAGTAAACAGTCGAAATACGTTCAAAATTTTGGTGGTCCTGATAAGGACCGATTTAAATCTTGAAAAATACTGATATAGTTGACAGTCTTGAAAAAGACTCATATCAGTGTCGAAAGTCACAGCTCCTTTAGGGTTCCGAAGATGTTGAAAATCGCGTGAAATCGATCACGATGGTCTGGATATTGACGCTTGAAAAAAAATTCAGCGATATATCCATCCATGTGATATTCGCGACGACCATATCGTGGGACGTTTGCGCGGACCTCCCTCCACGTGCGCTCGATATTTTGAGTATGCGCGCCAGTGTCGGGATCAACAAAATTAAGTGAATGGTACACTTTTAAATGAACCATGCGTTGAAGTCCGCGTTTTTGAGGCAATTATATGCTTTCCAGCAATCGGACATAATGGTGGTTCCCGGCAATATGCGTTGTTTGATAACATCCAGCAACGTCAACGGCAAAACAAATCTACACACACTACATTCGACGATTTCCAGACTCATTTTCAAAATAACACACACACACACACACACGCACGCACGCACGCACGCACGCACGCACGCACGCACGCACACACACACACACACACACACACCCACACACACACACACACACACACACACAAACGCTATTGGTAGAACAATTATGGAAAAGAGACTTTTTTTCTTTTAAAAATCTCTTTCCAGTATCTTGTCCCTTGACCCCGTCGGGGGGGTTTCACCCCGCCAAACCCCCCCAGAGGGTGCGTTGGATAGTGGATTTGAGTTGAAAGTCGTTCCAGAGCCGACACACACTGCCAAAATGTATGAAAATGCCCTATTCCATCATGTGTTTTCTCAAACTTGAAAACCCCATAACTCATGGTAATTATGGAAAATGTCAGCCTCCCCCGACGAAATATCATTAGTTAGGACTAATAGAGGCAGTTTGTGGCGAAAAAAAATGTTCCCGCCGTTTTTCGGAAAAGGCGCCAAACTGCATAATTACCATTTATTTGTTACGTTGGAAATAATATCCGCACAGAATTGGCCGGGTTAGTAACACCCAACATAGTGAAGGATTCCAACGGTGTTTCGATTGAGGAGACGATGACCTCGATCGATAGCGGAAGACTGTCTAAAGACTTTCGATTTCGACAATTCATTATATGAATCTCACATAGGGTATTTGGAGATAATTTTTTCGTTCTTATATTCATACGCATGAAATTTACAAGGATAATATAGAATCTCTGAAGATTTTATATGGCCATTTCAGTATAACATCTTTACAGATTTGTCAATATATTAACATGACCCAGATAGACAGTCGTGATCATCACGCCGTGCATACAATTGATGAAGCAAATTTTATAGTATATTGACTACATGTCATGATGCAAAGCCGTGAACTCATTTAGTATAGTGAATGTACAAAGCATTTTGATCTCAATATGTCGTTTACAAATGCATCGTACGTTTGAAGCACGTTGAACTCATATCGCTGTGCTCAAGTGTCCACAATTAATATCTGCAAATTTTACGTCATATGGAAGTCATCCAATGACTGTGTTGATGAATTCACTGGGTTAGCACTGGTAGTAGACATGCCATGCAAGCAATATGACGGCGATATGCATGTTTGTCAGTGATACATTCGATGGGCGCAACATGACGGCGATATGCATGTTTCTCAGTGATACATCCTATGACGGTGATATGCATGTTTCTAAGTGATACATTCGTTGAGCGCAATATGACGGCGATATGTATATTTTGTCAGTTATACATCCCAGGAGCACAATATGATGGCGATATGCATGTTTCTCAGTATTACATTCCATGACGGCAATATGCATGTTTTCAGTGATACATTCGGTGAGCGCAATATGACGGCGATATGCATATTTCTCAGTGATACATCCCATGAGCGCAATATGACGGCGATATGCGTGTTTCTGTGATACATCCTATGACGGTGATATGCATATTTCTAACAAGGAGAAGGCAGAGCCTGGATGTCGCAAATCGGGTTCGCCTTTCGCGTGGTGAAAGTTGAAGACCTCCGAATTAACGTCGCTTTTGATTTTTGTTCCAATAAGCCTTAGTTACTGAGATATCGCGATTAGAAAATTTGGGAGTTTCGTCTCGTGCCTAGAGTACGTTGAGCGTTGACACTTGAGACAAGAGCGGCCGTAGCTAGTACGGTAAGACGATAGACCGGCAATCTGAAAGTTCATGGTTCGCGTCCCTGTACTTTTTTTTTAATTCAATTTTTTTTTTTAATTTTATAATCTCTCATAAGACTTTACATGTGCAGGTAAATAAGAAAATTCGAAAATATGTTTTACTAGTTTTATTTGTCTATTATATTAAAATAATTAATCCAATAATGAAGTTACAATTACAAAGCAAAATAATATGGTATAAAAAATAAATTATTAATCTAATTCACAGGAAAGCATATTTGAAGATCTATATCTTCAAATATGCTTTCCTGATAGAATTTATAAGGTTAAATATGGTTGCGGTGGTATTACGTTCATTTTATGTTCGTGGTGTCGTAAGCCTTTGTGCTACCCTTGCTTTTACGATGGTTTCCACCCTTCAATTTGTCAACATACTGATCTGATAGAAGAAGAATCAGAATAATTACCTGCCGCGAAATTTGCAAGTGTGAATTAGATTAATTATTTATTTTTTATAGCACATTATTTTGCTTTCTCATTGTGACGTGATTAATAGATTAATTATTTGTTATACAATATTATTTTGCTTTGTAATTGTGACTTGATTATTAGATTAATTATTTGTTATACAATATTATTTTGCTATGTAATTGTGACTTCATTATTGGATTAGTTATTTTAATGTAATAGATTAATTAAACTAGTAATACATATTTTCAAATTGACTTCTTTACCTGCACATGCAAAGTCTTATGAGATTATAAAAAAAAAAAAAAATCAAGAAAAAAGCACGGGACGCGAACCGTGAACTTTCAGAGTACCAGTCCGTCGTCTTACCGTATTAGCTACGGTGGCTCTTGTTTCAAGTATCAACGCTCAACGTACTCTACGCGCGAGCCAAAACTCCCAAATTTTCAAATCGCGATATCTTAGCAACTAAGGCCTATTGGAACAAAAATAAAAAAACGACGTTAATTCAGAGGTCTTCAACTTTCACCAGGCGAAAGGAGAACCCGATTCGCGACATCCAGGCTCTGCCGTCTCCTTGTAAGTGATACATTCGACGAGCGCAATAAGACGGCAATATGTATATTCATCAGTGACACATCCCATAAGCGCAATATGATGGCGATATTCATCCAAATCCAGAATGATACAAATAAGCAGACACAAAGAAAACTTGTACAAGTGTTAGAATGGCTAGGTAGGTAGCGCGCTCGGCTCTCGATTTAGAAGACGTGGTTCAAACCGTAGGTAGGTACAAAATTTAACTAGGCAGAATACGTTTTTAATCCATTTATCATATAGGCAGGAACATCAATAAAGCGTATGGGGATAATAAAAATCCTACCAGATTTTTTTATCAATATTTTTGGATTTTTTTTATTTTTCACGCTATGACACTCAAATGAGCTCCATATGAGCACAGCATAGTTACGTCACGCCATGCCGCTAATATGACCTCCGTATGAGTACAGCATATTTACGTCACGCCATGCCGCTAATATGAGCTCCGTATGAGTACAGGATATTTACGTCACGCCATGCCGCTAATATGAGCTCCGTATGACCACAGCATAGTTCCGTCACGCCATGCCGCTAATATGAGCTCCATATGAGCACTACAGTTTCTTCACGCCGTGACACCCATATGAGCCCCATATGCACTCACTTATTGTTAGATATTCGTGAGCCAAATTTGCTAGTCTGATGAATTCACTGCATGCATATTCGCGTGAGAACAACTTTGCTTCATTTGGATGTATTCCCAGGTAGGAATTGACGATGAAAAAAGGGCCGCCAAGCTCTGAAACAAGGCTCACATTTTTTAATTCAGGCTGAGCACCAGCCTGATTTCAGGCCTAGCTGAACCTCTGAATGATAACGCGGTTTCAGGCTCTTGCACACAGGCTTGACCAAAGGCTGGTAGAAAAGCCTGTACTAAGCCTGAAACGACGAAACAACAAGGCTCAAAACGAGCCTTAATGAAGCCTTCGCGAGCATTTATGACCAGGCTTTTCCCAAACTCTTCCCGAGGCTATATGAGGCCTGTTTTTAGTTTTCTATATTCTACATTGGGGTAAATTTAATAAATCTGTAAAGAATTCATTTGATTTATTATATATATTTATTATTTGTTATATTATTTGTTACAAAATATATATAAAAAATATTTTAAAAACAATACTTTATTTTATTGCGTACTTTTATTTTCGTATACACTTTTTTGTGTGCCTCATAAATATCGATAAGAGAATATGTTTAAATGTTCTGAGCTGCCTCCTTCGCTTTCGTTTTTCGTGCCTTCGCACCCGACAAATTTATTGCTAAATTTTTTTTTCATAAAAGTACAGAAAAAATATTATTTTAAACTTATTTTATTTTATCACAACCTGAAACAAGCCTGCATCCAGCCTTGATTTTTCAGCCTCAAAATTCACCGGCTGAATAAAGCTTGAAATAACCCTGAGTTTAGGCTAAGCAGCCAGTCTTGGTTCCAGGCTGCTCCAAACGATGCAATGAAACCTGTGCCAGGTCTGTCTCACTCAGGCTCGGTGAAACAAGGCTCGCACAAGCTTGTTTCCATCGTCAGCCTTTTAATTTCCTACCTGGGGGGCTGCTCCGAAAGCCGAGCGGCGCTGACCATTGTATTGATATCCCTAAATCTAACTGCTACCTGAACCTTTTGTGAATTAGGCCCGAGTAAAGGGGAGCCGAGACCGTTGACAGACGCTTTCGAATATTGACTAAGACGCCGTGCAGCGTCGGTTGGCATTGGTGGGAAAGGTGCAGGAAAACTCACTGATAAATTGATTGGTGAGATGACAACGTATTATGGATTAGCTATTCGGAGACATCCAGATTCTATCGACGAAATGAGAAAGGAAATTTGGGCAACATTCTTTCACAAGATTTCCACAGACAGCAATCCACAGCATCAAAATTGTCCTGCAGGCGAATCTAGTTAGTGCAAATGGCGCAGAGCTGAGTTTCTCGGAGAGGCTGAGCAATTCAAACACAATAAACCGCCTCTTTCTGAAGCAGTTCAAAAAGTTATAAAGCCAATTTATGAGGATTTATCCAAAGAAGAATTGTTAAGCAGAAGCCTGGGAGCGGAAACTCAAAATAATAACGAGTCGCTCAATTCGTTAATCTGGACTTTTGCTCCGAAGCACCTCCATTCTGGGCCAAAAGTGGTTGAAATCGCCACGTTTCTCGCTGTCATAATTTTCAACGAAGGATTCAAATCTATCCTGAAGACCTTGGAAACCATGGGAGTGAAAATCGGCCTACAAGCTAAAGGATATGTTCAACAGCGTGGTAGCTCTCGGATCGACCGTTCAGAAAGGCGCACGAGTGATATTGTAAAACAGGCCCGAATCGCGAAAAGGGAAGACGGAGCAGTTCTGCGTGACTTCCAAGAAGAAGAGGAAGGCCTATTGTATAGTCCAGGCATAGCAGATTGACGGTGAGATGAAATTTTTAGTATAAATCACATGCGCGAACTTTCAAACGCGTTTTTTTCGAAACACCATTTTTCGAAACGGTGACCACGATATTTCAGAAAGTACTGCACCGATCTTGTTCAAATTTATACAGCATCTTTAATATGTTATAAGCCAGCGATTGAACTAGGATTATCATGATTGCTTCGATAGTTTTTTTTGTACGAGCGAAAAACTTAAGAAAAAATGAGTAAAAAATAGAATGTAATTTTCAAAAGTTTATAAAAAAGTCAATTTTGGTAATTTAGAATTCACTCTAGTTCAATTGCTAGTCTTAAATATGAAGATTAAAATGCCGTTTGGTTTTTTGATTTCAGATAAGCAGAACAGCCGCAATCTTGGTCACCGTCATGCACCTCTTTTACTTGATGTCTTCCTGTCGGCCACTATAACTTTTATTCTATTATATATTTTGACTTCAAAAAATTTGTAAAGTTTATTTAAATGTTAATAAAGATTATGCAAAAACAATGAGATTGATTATTTCGATGCTTTGCCCGTAAAAAATTATTGAAAAAGCCGTAAAAAACAGCCGAGAAACTAGAGGACTGCGTTAAATCCGCCGCCCCTAGGCAGCGGCCTATACGGCCGTTCGCACAACGTTCTTTTTTGTACTGTTATGCGTCTTATTCTTAGATTTATACGTATAATAAACTTGTGTCGGAAAATAAGGATACTGGAAAAACAGAGAGTAGAGTCTCCCTGCACATTCGCTAGGATGTAACAGAATAAAAAATGTCAAAGACCCATAATTTTGATAATTATTGTTTGAAAAAAACACTGTTATAAAAACTGTACACAATCTTGGTAATTAACATTTTTTTAATGTAATAATAATGATAATTTAATAATTCAATGAATGCAGGTGCCTCGTGCCCTCGACAAATGCGGTATAGTGTAGCTTAACCTCCCGTTGACACTTATCTCTGGCCACGATTTTGACACACCAGGTCAATTCAATCCGGATGGTACTTCATCCCTGTCATTGAATTGTAATTGAATTGTTGTAATAAATGATTGAAAACTTACATTTTCGGAAAAATTAGCACTTTGCTTAAAATTCGTCTGGGTCACAATCACCCAATGTATCAACGGAACGTTAAGACGGCTGTGGACGTAACGGAAGTTAGGTTACAACAAAGCGTAGGTAGGGAGGAATAAGAAAGCGTTCAATTGGGAAGCGGAATACGTAAAAACGCGCAAGGATATAGTGAAGGTGCAAAATTACGAGTGGACACGTGAAAGTACACGTGGCGCCTGTAGCATTATAAATCCAAAGCTTTTATAGGTAGTTGAGCGTTTAAATATAAACATTTATAGCAAAATGCATGTAATTAATTTGGTTTTTCATCCACATCCGGTCAAACGTTTCGTAAACGCGTCGAAGAACTTGGCAAGGAACTGTGCATCGCAGGCCATATCACCGATGTCGAAGAGGGCATAGATATACCACAAAACAAGTTAACGTAACCTCAAATGTTGTGCGACAAACAAAAATAAATAAAAATACAATGGCTCGTTATCACTTCGTATCATTTTTATTATTAGGGGAAAGATGATTTATATGAAGCTTACAGTGACAACTTTCGAATGTATTTTCCAGTCGGATGACAATTGAAATATTGTTGATGCGTAGTGTTAATGTGTTACAAGATTGAATAAAAGCAGCGAGCATATCAGTTCTGTAGTTTGTTACATTGATACCTCCGCAAGCTCCAGATTCAAAAGAATGCGCACTACATACTTGGCTACTTGCCGATGGTTGCCAAATTTCCTCGTGTACTCTGAAAGAATTTCATACCAGTTCAATTTTTAAGTGGACAATCCTGTTATTAAAAAATATGAATTCCAATAAAATAAGCCAAAAAGTGATATTGTTAAGATATGACGTTGTTTTGGCAATCACTTTACTGCTTACGTATTGGTTTATCATTTCCACTACACACTGTTGACGTTTTTTCTGCTTTTAAGGGGTGTGAGAGCTCTACGGCGGAAAAGAATACATTTTTATTTTTGTTATATATATATATATATATATATATATATATATATATATATATATATATATATATATATACACACACACACACATATAGTTATATATATAGAAAAGTAATAACCATGAATTAAGGTTAGAATATTTTTAAATAGTTTTCGGCATTTGGGTTATACCTATACATTTGACGATGAGCGAGTCGAAAATAACATGTAGCATCAAAGCATGCAAAAATAATGTCAATAATGCTGTAGCTGGTGAAACAAAAATAAAAATGTATTCTTTTCCGCCGTAGAGCTCTCACACCCCTTGAAAGCAGAAAAAACGTCAACAGTGTGTAGTGGAAATGATAAACCAATACGTAAGCAGTAAAGTGATTGCCAAAACAACGTCATATCTTAACAATATCACTTTTTGGCTTATTTTATTGGAATTCATATTTTTTAATAACAGGATTGTCCACTTAAAAATTGAACTGGTATGAAATTCTTTCAGAGTACACGAGGAAATTTGGCAACCATCGGCAAGTAGCCAAGTATGTAGTGCGCATTTTTTTGAATCTGGAGCTTGCGAAGGTATCAATGTAACAAACTACAGAACTGATATGCTTGCTGCTTCTATTCAATCTTGTAACACATTAACACTACGCATCAACAATATTTCAATTGTCATCCAACTGGAAAATACATTCGAAAGTTGTCACTGTAAGCTTCATATAAATCATTTTTCCCCTAATAATAAAAATGATACGAAGTGATAACGTGATAATATGATATATATATATATATATATATATATATATATATATATATATATATATATATATATATATAATATGATATATATGTGATATAAGTGATAAGATGATATATATATATATATATATATATATATATATATATATATATATATATATATATATACACTCTATATGTACAGTATAGAGACATATTTAGCTCTAAATAATTTTTCATAAACGTTTTTTGGCTAGCTATACACCAATATCTTTCAACTTGATGGAAAATTCGAAAATACAGCGAAATTATAACTTAGTTCGTGCATTATCGAAAAATAACACGCAGTTTCAATGTTCGATTACGTTACACCACCTACAAAAGCTTTCAATTTTGTCCACCAGAGGCGCGGCAGTCGGGTCGCACCTTCCCTATACTCTGGACCTCAGGAAATAAAATAGAATAAAGTTTTGAAATACATTTTTTTTAATTTTAATTCATTTTAATTCATTTTTAAGTACAAAAACTATAATTTAACGTAACGCCTCAAAAATAGGTGGGCTAGGTAGCTCCATCACAACTCGGCAACGGCTTGTCTGAAACAAAAAAAATCAAAGTCCATCAGATTCAGTATGACACCAGCTATAAAATGACCCTCGGATATAAAGTTTTATCAAACAATAAAAAAATTGCCAATGAAAAACGAAAAAAGTAAAAAACGCGTCTTTTCGCAGTTTTTCGCAAAAAAAAAGTTAAAATCAAAATTTTAAAACCATCGAGGGTCATCTTGTTGCGAATCATGTTTCCAATATGTGGTTAAAATTTCAAGAGAATCGGTTTATTAGTTTTAGAGATACGATGGAGCTAGATTTTGAAAACGTTGTTTCGAGAAAAACGCGTTTGACTTTTATACTATGAAAAACTCTTACCTAAACTCAATCGGCAATTCCTACACCGTACAAAACCCCTTCTGATTGCTCATCATCGTTAATTTCTTCAAGTCTTGCTTGCTTTCGATTTTTTGAAATTTTCAAAGTGGTCTGGCTCCTTAATGAAATTCGTTTCCAATTATGCCAAAATGTTATTGAAAATTGCGTCAAAAAGTGAACGTTTGCAAACAGGGACCTGGCGGCCATTTATCGGATATTGTGTTGTACACATAACCTCCATGTTCGTACCTTATTTAAAAATAAAAAATATGCATACTTTTCAAAGAAATACTACGTCTTATTAATAAGTTTAAATGTCAGGTCATTTTGAGACACCCTATCGGATGCAAATCACGCTCTCACGCTCGGTCTGTGCGAGGTTAGAATCCGATCACTTTCATCTTGTCGACCGATATATTACTATATATGTGTGTACGTTCGATCGCCGCGCCATCCCCGTTATTCGCATTTTCGCCTACACTTTATTCGCTGTCTCTCCGTTGGAGTTTGGTCTTCTGCATCTAGTCTCCATGATCCTGGTATTTCATGTCCAATGGAAGATCGCCGGAAACGTTGCTGCCTCGTTGGCGCGAGATGGCGATAGTGTCCTCGATTCGACCGTTGCAACGCGAACTGACCGTTCCTCGTATCTTTCGATAAGGCAGAGACCCTTCTTAGGATCCCGATCGATGGAGTTCATTGCAGATTGCAATAATACCAGCAAAAAAAAAACTTTTTCGACATGTAGCAATCTATCCATAATATTGACCTCCTGTCTTTTCTCCGAATAATTCAAATCAATCCGAAATTCAAATCTTGCGAAAAATTATCATAAAATGTAATATACGTGCCTGCAGACAAACTTATATTATTTTTTCGTTATCTCCTCTGGTAGGCGATGTTTGTGCTTCGGCTGTATTGAACTAACGATAAGAAAAAGGAAGTCTAGAAAACAGGTTTAAACCAGATACTCGCGAAGAGTCAACAATGAACAGGGCGATCCTATTTATCAAGGGGATCAGTGGACCCATATATACTTTTCCAAATCCCCATCATAAAAGTTTCTCAGTACAAAAAGGAGCGAGTGAAGAACCAAAATATATGATTCCAACGAACGCAAATATTGAAAGAAAATATTTTCCACATATTTATACGCTGTTTAAAGAAGTTGGAGCGCTCCAGTTGAGACAAACGACGGTTTATGAATTTTTTTTTCAATTAACCTCAAAAAATGCACACTTGGTATAAACTTATTTTGGAAATGCTAATTTTTCATAAATATACAATTCAAGGGCAAACTGGTGCATTTATATACTTTTATTGCGTAAATACGAAAAACTTTTGTTTTACTATCAACGTGAAAAAGTATAACATTATCGATGATTATGAGAAAACTGCCTCAGCTAATATTTTATACAACTCAGAATGAAATTTTGAGTCATTTATAATGATGCTTATTTATATTTATGTCACGAGATCATTGATTATTACCATTAAATAATATTAAGTGTTGTCGAAATACAGCAACTTCACGGACATTGAGATTGGCAGCAATGCTCTCCGTTCGCCAGCCAAAAACATTACATCGCCCGTAGCGTGAACCGTAGCCCATCTAACCGCACGTAAAATTACACATATTAAACTATATTTTATCTCTGACGTTTGGTGGTGAAAGAATTTCAAAAAATTCCTCAAGCCTCAGTACAGTCTAGACAATAACATATATTTTTTTCAAAATGTAATCTTGAATTGTGGCTAATGTACCAGCCTCCTTAAGGAGCATACGCTACTCGTTAAAATAGCACAAGAAACTTGCGAGCTCGGCTGATATGGAAAATGCGCTCGACGCTTGCGCCGCTGATTTGACTGGGAAGTGATAAAAGCGCTACTTCCGGTTCCGTGACGTTCGCGCGACTTTGCAAACCGCGCGTGCGTGTGTATGTGTAGGGATTGTTTTGAATCTTGAAGACATAACAGGGTACGTGCATACACATATACATAGCTATACGTCTCTTTTGTCAGCTTGACGAGCGGACTATATGGCTTTCGTAAATTTTCCTTCCTAACTCCCTACACTGTATACGGCAATGACATTAATGTCCGCGTACAAAACGCGCGCACACGAACACATCACACACCGAGGGACAGGATGTGGTCAATTCAGAAGAGCTTCGTGTGTGACTCAGATTATGTGACTACTCTCTGCCCGCTACCGGTGACGCTGGTTACTGAATGGCCCCGTAATCTCCAAAGAGCGAGAGAGAGAAAAGAAAAAGATCGAGAGCGAAAAAAAAACGGTTGAAATCCCGGAGGTGGGATGCGGGGGGGGGGGGGGTCCCGCATGTGTACGTACATCTACGCTCGAATAGGACAATCGGCGCGATTCACATGACTCCTCCGTTTACATAGCGATGTTTCGCGAACGTAATCCCCCATCACTAAACTGATGCTCAGTTCGAGCCCACTTTTCGTCTGACCTTAGCCACCACCGGCAATTTGTACACGCGCACATGAGAGCGTATACACATACGACAGAATGCGCTTTAGCGCGCGCGCGTTCGCGATTGTTTCAATCCATTGCGACTCATCTTCTCTTCCGCTCTTTCGCATACCTACGTACTCGCCGTTTTGACCCACGTCCGCGCTAAACTTCAATCGCTTTTCTGTATACGCAACCCGCGCGCTCGTCGAACACATCTGGTGTTACTTTTGTCCCACGCACTCTAATCGCGACCTTGTCACGACCCATTTCAATTTGCGGACTTGACAATTTGTGACGTTGGAAAGCGAACGATGCAATTCCAGGAGGCGCGAAAGGGAAATGAAGAATCGATTATGGGAAACGAAGGCGCTCCGGACGATCGCGACGCGGGATTGGTACGCTTGGTTGACGCTAGGTGGCGGCGAATCGTCCAGCAAGTCGGTTGGGAATTAGGCTGCCTCAGGATACCTCAAGAACTCGTGTATAGGGAAGGTGCAAAGTTGATAGAGGGCAGGTCGAAAGTACACGTGGCGCCTCTACCGTTATAAATCCAAAGCTTTTTTAGGTAGTTTAGCGTTCAAATATAGGGCATTTACAGCAAAAAGCATGTAATTCAATTTGGTTTTTCATCCATAGCCGGTCAAACGTTTCGCAAAAGCGTAGAAGAAAAGTACTCATTTAAATGTTTCGGAAAATTAATAATATATTTAGCCTATATTACATAATTTTTTCATAGAAAAATATTGAGACCCAAGCGACTTATGCGGTGCCTTCGAAGGCGCCAAAAAAAAGTTCCTCCACTGCTGACATGATTCCGGCCGGTTGAGTAGCTGAAACCGAAAAAGGAAAAAAATGTAAAACTGGAAGGTATTTCCTGTACAATGACGTAGGATTTTCGAAGAATATCAAAATTTAACATGATGTAATTATTTAAAAAAAAGTCTGCTTTTTTGCCTATAATCGTCAATTTTCATCCAATCAAAAATATCCTACGTCATTGTAGAGTAAATAGATTCAAGAGTACTCAAATTGCAAGTCAATCGCATAATTGTTCTTTGAGTTACAATGTCAGCAAATTTGAAAAATCTCATTTCGATAAAAACGCGTTTAAAGATTTAACTATCGAACTTTGCAAGATAAAATGATTAGAGTTACGGCCTTTAATTTTTTACAGGATATTCTTGAAAGTATAAACTGTCAAAAAAGGCAAAAAAATCGATTTTTTGAAAGTGTTACACTGGTGTAGCCCCTTAACATGACCTCTAAAGTTATGGCGCAAACAAATGTAAATTTAAATAATACAATGGTTCGTTATAAATTTTTAGTATTAGGAGAATATTATATACATATGAAGTTTACAGTGACAACTTTCGAATGTATTTTTCAGCTGGTCGGAAATAGAGATATTGTTGATGCTTGGTGTCGATATGTTGCAGAATAAAGTAAACCCTGCAAGCATATCAGTGCTGTAGTTTGTTGAATTCATTCCTCCGCAAGGTCCATATCCAAAAAAATTATCTCTTCATATTCGGCGACTCGCTGATGGTTGCCAATTTTTGTCGTGTACGCTGGAAGAATTTTACATCAGTTGAACTTTTTAATGGACCATCCTGTTATCAAAAGATATGAATTTAAATTAAATAGGCCAAAAGATGATATTGCTAAGACACGACTTCGTTTGCCAATCACTTTGTCTGCTTACGTATTTTTTTATATTATTTCTGCTATCCACTGTTGACGTTTCTACTGCAAGCAAGGAGCATGCGGATTCTCCGACGGAAAACAATAAAATTTTATTTTCGTCTCTCTAGCTCCAGCAGTTTTTGCATTATTTTTGCATCCTTTGGTGTAACATGTTATTTTCCACATGATCGTCTACAAATGTATATGTATAACACAAATGCTGAAAATTTATTCAAAACATTCTAACCTTAATACATGGTTATTGCTTTTCTGAATGATACATATAACTCTTAATAATTCCTTATAAACGTTTTTTTTTTATAGCTGATCAACAATTCCTTTCAACTTAAGGGGTTACCCCCACTTGCGATTTTGAAAAAATCGATTTGTTTTATTGCATTTTTTTGAAGTATAAGTATCTGAGAATAGATGGCTCTATGAGTATAGGAATAGATGACTCTATGTAAGTTTACAAAAAAAAATATTTTCTTCGTGTAAACTGAAATTGAAACTTTAAACGCGTTTTTCTCAAAATGGCATTTCTGAAGTCGGTGACCAAGATTACTCGAACACTAATGAACCGATCTTCTTGAAATTTTGCAGGCTTATTTAATACATAAAAATGTAGTCTTTAATAGTTCGATTTTTTTTCGACAAAAAATGGCCGTTTTATAGCCAAAGAACGGCCGTTTTTTTCGTTAAAATCGAACCATTAACTTTGACTGTCCGCCATTTTGTGAAAAATGAATATTTTTTAAAATCCTTCGATTAAAGACTAGTTTATACTTATATTTGACTAAATCCATCCGCATTTTTTTTCAGATGATCCACTTCGCCGCAATGTTGGTCACCGCAAACCGTGTATATAAAAACATGAGTTCATTGACGGCCATTTGCCACTAAACAATGTAATATTTTTCAATAAAAACATTACTGAAAGTTCTTCAAGATGTGTTCTTTAGGATGGTATATTGATCGATTAAAAAAGTTTTGTACTTTTCTTTAAAAAAATTCATGAAAAAGGCCTTTTTTGCGCTACAAGTGGGGGTAACGCCTTAATAGAAAATTCGAAAATAGAGCTAAATTATGACTTAGTTTGTCTATTATTGGAAAATAACATGCCCCTTCAATACTTCGATTCCTTTATACCACCTAAAAAAAGTTTTCAATTTTCGCCTCTAGAGGCGCGGCAGTCGAGTTGCACTTTCCCTATGGCGGTTAGAGCACAGGAGTCTAGACTTCGTACTTCGAAGCTTTCGCAAAATTGTGAGATAACAACAGCCGCTGATGCAGATCGCCTTTGATATGTTCTATCTAAACGTATGTTAATTTGACAGGAATATAATCTCAATTTGTTTTTGATAATAATCGAATGTGTGCATTATAAATACAGGTATA
This sequence comes from Ophion slaviceki, assembly GCA_944452715.1. Classification (NCBI taxonomy): domain Eukaryota; kingdom Metazoa; phylum Arthropoda; class Insecta; order Hymenoptera; family Ichneumonidae; genus Ophion; species Ophion slaviceki. The sequence continues at coordinate 19,981,543 of OX101791.1, forward strand.
CAAGACCGAATTTAAAGGGTGGCCAAGAGGCGACGAAATATGAGCGCTGAACGAAGTTTCAAATCGAAACGAAAAATAAATGAGCGGTGACTTAGTGGAACTTTTTTGGGCCCAGCCGCGAAAAAATGTGAATTTTTAATATTCTTTTTATAAATCCTTATTGATGTATACCCCCTGAACACGAATTCACCATTCATTTCTCCCAAAACGTTCAATTTTAAAAAATAATCATCAACAGTGTGTTCGAACACGTATTTCTCGTCTAGCTGCCGTAATTTTCAGCTTTCGACAAAAACTCGATGATGCTCGAAATTTTTTTCATCGTTATAGACCCTCCAAACGGTTTAAAATTCGAAAAACCTATTTCCACCGTTTTTGCCACTTTTCCGGAATCCTCATAATCGCGGCATTTGAGGGGTTATATACAGTTAAAATTTTCGAAAATTCGAAATTTCACATTTGTAATGACGTGTCAGAGCGTTCGAAAGTGCTTTTGAAACTTTAAACACGTTTTTCTCAGAACTGTGTGTTTTAAAGTCGGTGAGCAAGATTTCTCGGAAACGGCTGAACCGATCAGCCCTAATTTTTAACACAATATTTTCAAGTATATTTTTTAGTACTTAATCAAAGATTTTTTCTCACTGATAAATATTTTCCATTTTATAAACAATTTAAAGCCTAAATTTTTGTCAAAAATCGATTTTTCTTTAGAAGTCGCCATTTTGTCAAAAATTATTATTGTGCTTATTCCTTCGATCAATTACAAGATAATCCATTATATTAACGAAATATTTTTTGTTTTTTTATTTTAGATGATCCAGTCCAGAGATATCCTGCTCACCGCAAGACGCCTTTTTTAGAGGTCCTCCCGGCGATCAGCTACAGTAACTTTCAAAAGAATTATTTTTACAAAAAAAAATGTTAAAATACAGTTCAAAGTTACCATAATATGTGTACAAATTTTTCTGTTAATAGATTTAACGGTCTTCTCCAGAAAAATTCTTGAAATATCGATCTTTTTGGGCCTCCTGACTGTATATAACCCCTTAAACAGATGTAGCGTCGGTTCCAATTAAGTGGCGTAAATTTAATCGGGCAGGGGGGCGGGCGCTGAACAGGATTTTAATAGACGTAGAGAATGCCGCTTGATTCATCCCGATATCTCATATAGTTTTCCTGGAAAGTCCACTTGAAAAATGGCCAAAAAAGAGGCAAGAATTTTTTAAATTCTGCCAAAGATCGAAAAATGATCGGAGCTCAATACATGATACGGCATTTAAAGGGCTATAGCAGTGTGACACTTTTAAAAAATCGATTTTTTTCGCTTTTTTCGACAGTTTATACTTTATTTTTTACGTTTATATTTAGCAGTTTTTTATGGTAAATGTCATTTTATCTTGCAAAAATCGATAATTAAATTTTTAAACGCGTTTTTCGAAAAATGAGATTTTTCAAATTTGCTGACATTGTAAATCAAAGAGCAATTATCCGATTGACCTGAAATTTGAACTAAGTACTCTTGAATATATTTATTCTTTAATGACGTAGGATATTTTTGATTGGATGAAAATTGACGATTTGGCATTGAAAAAAACGACCATTTTATAGGCAAGAAAACAGACTTTTTTCATAACTACGCCATTTTGTTAGATGTTCATATTTTTCGAAAATCCTACGTCATTGTACAAAAAATGCCTTCCAGTTTAACGACATTTTTTCCTTTTTCGGTTTCAGCTACTCAATCGGCCGGAATCATATCAGCAGTGAAGGAACTTTTTTTTGGCACCTCCGAAGGCAGCGCATAAGTCGCTTGGATCTCAATATTTTTCTATGAAAAAATTATGTAATATAGGTCAAATATAGCGAAATATATTTTTAATTTTCCGAAACTTTTATTTAGGTACTTTTCTTCCAAAAAATTCCCGAAAATCACCAAAATGTTCAGCGTTCTCACTGGTATAGCCCCTTAAAAGAGCAAACGATAACGAAGGAAATGAGCCCTGAACATCCAAATTCACTGGACAGAAATTCATTTTTCAAACTGCGCGCGCCCAAAGACGATCGCGCATGACTTTTGTTCGTGGCGCCATCTATGTAGTTCTATCAAAACGAGACTAGCGACGCCAGGAATCGGCAAGAATCCATGCTTATATTTTCGTTACTTGAATTCCGCACTTTTTTAGTTTGAAACTGTCTTGCAGCTTCTTCTGCGATTTTCGGTCCATTCTGGCGTCAAGTTGAACAATGAACCAAATTTTTTAATTGAGGATGTGCCACTCCTGTGCTGGCGGCTCGGAAACTTCCGCAAACTGCCCCAGTCCGGATCTACCTAGATCGCCCACGCTCGCATGAGCGTCGGGCTCTACATCGTTTAAGCTCTCGCGTTGATAACCTTACTTTTAAACGATACAAGACGTGCTCGTCTAATACGCTTATTTACTTATTGAGAATCAATCTTCACGGTGGCCACAAGCATTTATAATCCAATTTCGGAGTCTACAATTATGGGCTAATGAGATGAATGGCGCTCCTAATGAAAATACTCTAGTCCATTCTGAGAATATATGGGAGATAAGATCGTAACCGAATTTATATATTCCCAAACATATGTCCCAGATGTGAAGCAAAATTAATCGTAACTGGCACATGAGACCAAGCCCTGAATTCCCACGTAAAAGTCTTTTTTGAGGGCTTACACCTAGTTGACATTTTTTAAGGGGCTATACCAGTGTGACCCTCACAAAAAATCGATTTTTTTGCCTTTTTCGACAGTTTACACTCTCAAGAATATCCTGTAAAGATTTCAACGCCGTATCTCTAATAATTTTATCTCGCAAAAATCGATAGTTAAATCTTTAAACGCGTATTTCTCGAAATGAGATTTTTCAAATTTGCTGACATCGTAATTCAAAGAACAATTATCCGATTGACTTGAAATTCGAACTGAGTAATCTTGAATATATTTACTCTACAATGACGTAGGATATTTTTGATTGGATGAAAATTGACGATTTGGCATTGAAAAAAAAGAACATTTTATAGGCAAGAAAACAGACTTTTTTCATAACTACGCCATTTTGTTAGATTTTGGTAATTTTCGAAAGTCCTACGTCATCGTACAGGAAATACCTTCCAGTTTAACGACATTTTTTCCGTTTTCGGTTTCAGCTACTCAATCGGCCGGAATCATGTCAGCAGTGGAGGAACTTTTTTTTGGCGCCTCCGAACGCAGCGCATAAGTCGCTTGGATCTCGATATTTTTCTATGAAAAAATTATGTAATATAGGTCAAATATAGCCAAATATATTCTTAATTTTCCGAAACATTTAATTGAGTACTTCTCTTCCAAAAAAATCCCGAAAATCATCCAAATTTTCAGCGTTCACACCGGCATAGCCCCTTTAAAATACGACAGTTTAAGGGAAAAAATAGCTCCATGTCCGACCCTAGTCTGTACCTATGAAGGGCTACCCCAGAGCACCGTCAGAAGGCAGGCCAGTCGCCTTTGCCGCCAACAACTTATAGTCATTTTGGCTAACGTTGCGCTTGGGGTCATTTTAACCCCGGGTGACCGCGCAGGGTTGATACTGGTGAATATTCCCAATAGCGAAAATGGTCTCGAGATTGCACGTCTGTCTTGCTAATTTGGCGGTTGCTGGTGTTTATTTCATTTTCCCTTTGCGCGGTCACCCACAAGGTTGTGCACATGTGGTATAAAAGTGGTGAGAGCCGGTTCCTGCCATTTGTTTCTTTTTTATTGCAAGCGAGAAACCTTACGAGGTATTGTGAAGTTTAGAGTTCTCAGCCAGTGCAAACGAAATGATTCAGCGTATAGAACTTGACACAGTTGTACCTAATCGGCTTAGCCTACGGAATACATTTATATATCCGATTGTGTTCGTAAATAAAGAAAGATACACGCGGTAAGTACATCACGAGACGTCCTCAACCTAAACACAATACTCGCCAGGACAGAGTTTCCACAAATACTTTCAACGAGCCATATCCATTGAAAAAAGGGCAACTGCGTGTAGGACCATGTATACGGATGTCTTGGCTCATATTAGCACAATTTTCAAAAAATCGATTTTTTTAATTACATTTTTCGAACGTATACATAGGGTCCGTATGCAAATTGCGTAACGCAATTGGGGAGGGGGGGGGGGTATGGTTTGCGTTACGTCACGATTTTAAAACTGCCAGAAATAGCACTATTTCTGCACGTTCAAGTTTTTAATTCAAACCTCGAGTGCAATTTTACCGTGGGCAGTTCACAGCTTTCCATACGCAATGTCAGTTAAGGGGGGAAATCACTGTGCAAGAACTTGCCCAGTAGCTTTCCCACATCCCCGAAGCAAAATTTTAAGGAAATTTTTTAAAAATAATTATTTAAAGTACATGTACTTAAAAATATGTTGGCAACATTTTTATTCACAAGTCCGAAAATTGACGGAGTTATAGTCACTTTAGTGAGAACAGGTAGCGCGACCGGTTAGTGCCCTCAGTCCCTGCAGGTGTGGCATCATTTACAATAGATAAAGTACAGGCTCTTATTATTTTGTGAACTGTCATGAAGATGAAGAACCGTCATATCGCCCGCGACTAGATACTTTAATGTGAGTATCAATATTCTAGAAAAAAACGTAACTTTATATCAAGAAACACGGAACGAAAACTTTGAACGCGTTTTTCTCGAAACTAGTTTTTTCGACCTTGTCCGAGCGAATATTTAAAAACTTATCAACCCATTTTCAATTTTTAAAAAAACATTTCTGTAATCGCACTGACTAAGGCTGTACGTAACCGCGTTTTTAACATTTGATAATTACTATTTTTAAAGTCTGCTTGAATACAGAAAAAGAGCCTTGAAAATAGAAAAAAAAATCCAAAATGTTGGCATTTTGTAAAAAAACCAAAATAAAAAACCGCTATGCATAACTATAGCTACATTTGTATAGATATCGATAAATTGTTGACTTCCAATTTACAGATAACCTTTCATAAATATATCGATGAGATAATGAAGAGAAAGTTTTTTTTCGTCATCAAATCAAGGCATATACCTCGGTTAATTTTCACGATTTTGTCATAAAAATTGGTATAAAACAAGATCAATATATACTTCATAAAATGAGTATAAATCCGATCCTTTCATAATTAGTTATGTCTATGAAAAAAATCGCAATTATTGACGACAAAGCACCCGTTACGTAACGGAATGGGGGGGGGGCAACATTTGGGAAATGTTGCGTTACGTAATTTGTGTACGCCCCCATATCCAAAATAATCATACTAAAATTTTATGAACATCGGAGGAGTCCAACCGTATTTTTGTGTGACCTTTACTTTACTACCTGAGCACGTTCATCCGCTCGTTAAAAACTTTAAACGCGTTTTTCTCGAAACAACGTGTCGACGGCTTGTTGATAACATCTCCGAAACTACTGAACCGATCCTTATGAAATTTCAATCACATATTCTTTACAAGTATAGCTATAGCACTTATCAATGATTTTTTTAAATTTTGATATTTACTATTTTTTTCGCCGAAAATGGTGAATAAAACACGTTTTTTTTTGTTTTCGAAAAATGTCCGCTATATTGTAATTTTTGCATATATAAAAAATCGTTTGATATGCACTATAGCCATTAACATACTGAATCTAAAAACGTTTGATTTTTTTTTTTCAGATGATCCATCTTCGGGATTCCACCAACAGCGCAGATCTACAATTTTTTAGGACATTTTTTTAACTATCATTTTCGTCTATAAATAGTGATTTACAAAAATAAAAAAAAATTAACAACTTTTATATCCATATCTATAATACAAACCTATCAAAAAAATCATGAAAATAGCCTTTTTTAGCGTTTAAAGTGAGAAGACGCCTTTGAATCGCTTCGAAAAATTTCGCGAATCCATTTTTCATTAAACCACAGTATTTTACAAACACCGACAATTACACAATGTAACAAAAATTAAGTCTTGGTGCCGGCAACATTTGTATGACTTTTGTCAAGTGACTAGTGGTGAGACCTACACCAATCTATATTTCAAGTTAGTACACAGAGTTTTCAAATGAATTTCAATTTTCATAGTCAGTGTCGTTAGCAGTTCATTCAAGAAACTTTTTCTTTGTTTTTGTTTATTATTTTCCGTTATAAGTTAATTTCGCGACATGTCGACGGTAGCAAAGTAATGAAGAGCTTGTTCGAACTATTCTGATATACTTTGTTTTATATGCTGAGAACGTGTTATTCAAGAATGTAGAAAAACGATTAAACATTTCGTGAAAAGTGCTTTCCTTTTATTCCGAGATAGAAATACAGGATTAAGGGGGTTGGGGTGTTATCCGCAATCCAAGATTAAAGAAAAATAAAAAAATATATATTATTCTTTAGACTTTACTGAGACTTTACGATTTTTTTTTATTTTCACCACAGAACACCAGAAATGAAAAATAGTTTAATGTGTGTAATTTTACGCGCGGTTAGATGGGCGAGACGTTTACACTACGGGTGATGTAATTTTTTTTGCTATTTGGCACCAAGATAAACCATTTTTAACAACGGACTAACGCAAACTAAACCATTATAAACTTTCGGAGAAGAGAAAACTTATCTAGCCCATCGTAAACAGTATATATTCAATATTGAACCATCAGGGTTTTTGATAAACGATTACGAATCTTGGCTGGCGAATGAAGAGCATTGCTGCCGATCTCAATGGCCGCGAAGTTGTCGTATTTCAACAACATTTAATATTAATTCATGGTAATAATAAATAATCTCGTGACATAAATATGAATATGCATACTTATAAATGACTCAGCATTTCATTCTGAGTTGTATAAGCCATTCACTGACACAGTTAAAAAAAATAATAATCATTGACAATGTTATACCTTTTCAAGTTGGTAGTAACACAAACATTTTTCTTATTCACGTAATAAAAATATATAAATGCATAACTTTGCTCTTGATTTATATATTTTATGAAAAATTAGCATCTACAGAATAAATCTATACCTCGTATGCATTTTTTTGACGTTCGTTGACAAAAAAATCATAAACCGCCTCAACTGGACCGCTCCACCCTCCTTACGATAAATTCACAGGAAATTCTGAATCCTTCAGAGCAAAGCAAGGACACCGCTTTCACCAAGCATAACAATCATGAAAGATGGGATACTCCACCTACTATGTACGTAATACTATGTGCGTTTTAAACACCCGCCCATTTTGAAATACCCGCCAGTTAATGCTTGACTGTGAGTGGCTCACTCGACAGAGACAGTTAACGCGGTGTAGCCACGCTTAAGGGCGGATATACACCTAGATGGTCGAGGTCGAGGATTTAGAAGCTATGAACATTCCGTCGACCGTAGAAGACCTACACTATGGGCCTGGTATCGATGATTTCATGTAAGTTGACAAATTTCATGATTTATTTATTCCCAAATTTTCAAACGCGTTTTTCTCAAAACCACGTTTTTCAAATCGGTACCCAAAATTTCTCGAAAACCAATGAACCGATTGCCTTGAGGTTTTTTGTGGTTATTCTATACACCATTATCTAGTACTTGTCATAGGATTTTTTTTCCGTTACTTAGTTTTTGTTTTATAGGCAAAATAATAACTAATTTTTGGCCCAAAAATCACTATTTATGTTCAAACGTCCGCCATTTTGTCATAAATCGATATTTTCAAAATCGGCTATGACAAGTTATAGTATCTAATTAAATAATCTTTTTGGTTTTTTTTTTCAGATGATTTTTGAAGAAACGCCAGTGGGTGCCGTATACGCAGATTTTTTTACGACGCTGCAAGGATCATACAATATCCTTGTATATTTTTGATATTTTTAAATAAAGAAAATTAAACATATTTTTGAATGTATATACTTTTAGATAATTAAAACCCCAATTCGAAATTTCAAATACTTTTCCTTGAATAAATTCACAAAAATAACCTTTTTTCCGGCTCCTAGGTGTATATCTCCCCTTAATGCTTGACTGTGAGTGGCTCACTCGACAGAGCCAGTTAACACGGTGTAGCCACGCTTAACCTACAATTTTCGATAATGTCCGAAAACAAACCGTTCGAGCTCAAAATTTACATATGTTTTCAAATATTATCAATAAACGAAGTAGAGAAACCCCTTAATTGTTTGATACGACATTCCTAACATTCCTTTTATTTATTTACAAAACGTATTATTTATTTGAGAAGTATGAATATTTTAATTTTAATATAAGGTACAGACATGGAGGTTACGTGTGGTACACAATATCCGATAAATGGTCGCCTCGTCCCTGTTTGCAAACGTTCACTCTTTTGACGAAATTTTCAATAACATTTTGGCATAATTGCGGACTAATTTCATTAATGGTGCATCCAATTGCTTCCTTCAGTATCGGAATGGTCTGTGGATCATTGCCATACATTTTTCTTTTCAGATCTCGCACGATCTTGGTGGCCAATGCACGTTGCCGCGGCGCGAGATAACACGATCATGAAACTTCGTCTGCAATAACTGCATTGTTTTGCCCGCAGTGTGGCAGGTTGTGCCATTTTGTTGAAAGAATATGTCTTCCAAAAAAAAGATAACAAAAGAAAATATTAGTCGGCTTTTTTGTACATCGAAAAAATATATATATTTTTTCTAACAGCTTGATATTCATACTAAATAGATGTGTAATGAATTTTATGAGTGAATCACCTTTTCATACGAAAAAAAATTGTTAAATTCGCACACGGTTTTATATTCGTTACTGTAGCTTAACTCCTTAACGTACGAGGTTTACACTGCGCTACTCTAACCTCGACAGAAACGGGGGTCTCGAAGAATCGAGCTAGGACACGCGTGGCCTCGCGATTGCCTATCTATATTTTACACACACTGTGGGCTCGCGACGTCGATTCACCTGGACGCTAGTCGTCCTCGTAACGATGGCGAAAACCAGGAGAAACAAACACAGCCCGTGTATGCGTGCGTACACGCACAGTGTCTCGCGGAGTAGAATGAACGGAGGAGGGGGATTTGAGTATGCGAAGCCGCGCGCGAGTGTGCCCCGGAGGAAGTGGGTACAGCGTATATGGTGGGGGAATTTAAGGGGCTAGCCGAGGCTAACGCCTCTTCAGTCAACCTGGCGTCGTCGTACGATCACGATCGAAGAGCCAGTAGCGTGCAGCGGTCTGTTCGGTGTATCGGCGTCGCTTTCCAACTTTTGTTCCTTTAACTCTCTCTCCCCCCCACCCCGTATGTTTACGTCCCAATTTCGACGAGTGCCGCGATCCCGAACCAACTAATCCTCATAGATCGCGTTACGTGCGTGCAGTTGGTTGTACATTAATTTTCCAAGAGACGCCAATCAACAACTTCGAAAATGGTCGCGAAGGATCCGTCAAGAACGTTGGTCACGGAGTCGATGAACCCGTACGAGAAGCCGCCCAGTGTTAGCGCCGCACAGTCCATTAAAACGTTTCTATATAATTCCGAGACTGGTGCGTTTATGGGAAGAACCCCGAGTAGTTGGGGTAAGTAATTTCCGAAAGTATTGTTTTTTGCACCCAAGCGTACCTTCTCGATTTATACACGCGCAATATCGGACCACCGCTAGACCGGGCAACACACAGCCAACTGACACTCCCACAGTAAGCGCGTCTGCCACGTGAATCGTTCTCTACATCCACGATCCGACTCCGAGCAAACTTTCAACCCCGAAAATCATCCAAAACGACTAAAAACACGTCAACTTCCGGTTTGTACCCGCGCGAGCCTTCATTGTAATCCACATCTCGTTTTATCCTCGCAACGGAAGTAAAGCATGCACGCGTCACAGTCGTTTCGTGCCTTCGGGATTCATTGGTGCGTCGTTACGGAGGGAGTATGAATCATAAAAGTTCATGCACGAGTCGCGTGTATTGGGGAGAGTAAAAAATCGCGGGATTGTTTGATGACAACGTGCGCGACGAGTCGTGCGCGGCTCTGGACGCCCCGCGAAGTCTCCACGCGCATACGAGTTCTACGAGTGGAGCGCGAGCTTCGGCTCTACAGGTTGCGTGCGCGTATATACAGTAGGACGAAAAAAATTCTGCATTCTCGTTTGTTCTGTGGTTTCTAGCCATTTCCGTCAGTATTCGTTATTCACATTCAAAGTGCGATGTTTAATGAAATTGGGCGAGGAATTTTTTTTCTTGCGAAGAATTATTTTACAAAATGCGCGGTGTGAAAATACTTGTTTATCCATTATATTCATGCAAATATACGCTTCACCGGTACACATTCTACAACCTGTGGAAATGAATATCCCCCATTGGCGTAGCCAGGAGGGGGCATGGGTGCGCACGCCCTCTGGAAAAAATCGAACTAAAGTAATTGAATTCAAGTAATCGATTAATTTTATTTGATTCACCCTAGCAAGTATAAATAAATAATTTAACAAAACTTGAGGTACTTTATACGTTGTAATTTCGTAACTTGTGTAAAAAGTAGCTACTCCATTATGGAAATTCAACAGATATTTAAGAATTCTTTAGATAAGTGACTTTTCCGAAAAATGAGCCTAAATTATTTTGTTGCTATTTTTTCGTTTATTGAGTTATGAATGATGATATTCAGTAGGGCGAAGCTGAAATTCACCCCCTCCCCCACCCACAAAAAGTCATGGGCTTTTGAAGTTCCCGGAAACACGTGATAAATCAGTAAATTTTTGAACATTTCGACGCCTATATTGGGTTCGATTGGGTTCGTTTGAGTCCCAAACCCAAACAGTTATAATATATTCGCTCGTAATAATTATCCGTCGAAAAGTCACTTATCTAAAGAATTACCAAAAAATAGAAAGCTAAGACTCATTCATTTGAGTACCTACTGAAAGTAAAGTATCAAGACTGGTAACTGGATTAACGAATGATGAAAAATTAGTCGATTTTTTTTTAAGGTATTGCAAGAGTTTGAGATTGAAGTTCACATCGTTGCAAGGCAACGATAATGATTATTCTATCATTGCTCGAACTTCGTTTGCCAAATATTCGTTACGAAAAACCCTCAATCATTTTTTGATTCGCTTATTTAAAGATCTACAAATTCCATGTGAAAATAAACACTGTGCAAAATAATAAAAACAAGGAAATAAAAGTGATAAAATAGTACATTGTGTACCAAAGAGACAAAGTGGGACTTTTACGTCGAGCGCGATGTTTTCAGTACGCGTCGTAGACGAGCGCGCGATTCGAAGACGAGTCGTAGACGAGCGCGCGATGCGAAGACGAGTACCCAAACGTAATTTCGAAATGTATCAGTATATTTGTATTTATTAATTCTTCCCGTCGCGGCGATATCGACGATGCTTTGTCGCGGTGGCACGTGAAAGTGAGGTTATGTTTCTTCCCGTAAATAACGCCTCAACGTACGTAATTCCTCGACCTAACGACTGATGACAGCACCTAAAGGCTTACAGCTGTTCCACACGGCGCTCAACGACCGTGGGCGTGAGAAATGCGCACGCGCAAATATTCGAGGCATAGGCCCTAAAAGACGTCTTTTAGGTTCCGTTTACACGCACGAAAAAGCGAGGAAAACATGGTTGTCGTATATAAAGGAAATTTCGTTCCATTGCAACGATGCCAACTTCAAGACCATAAGAATTTGATATCAACGTTAACATAAACGTGTGATTAGAGCTTCATATTTTGTGTTACGTAATTATCGACCTTTATGGAAACTTTTGTTAAAAAAATTATGACCGTGAACGAAATCGTCCCTCCCCCTTAGGATCAGGAAAAAAGTTGGCTACGCCATTGATATTTTTTCTCACGGCGAATTTACCTGGCGCTCGCTGACACGTTTCTAAATTCGGCAAAATATATTATTCATGAGATTACTCGATGATCGTGGCTCAGTTCGAGCGGAAGGAGCGACACGCGGTCTTGAAATTAACATCGTCGTGTACGGGCGCGTCGCGTGCGACGTCTCGGAATGCCGGACGAACGGCGCGTCCAAGAAACTCTCTCGTGATTCATACTCGTTACGATACGAGACTGGAGAGTACGATGGAAAGAAAGGAGCAAAGAGATGGAGTCGAGAGAATACGCGGGATATAGAACAACGCAATTATGCCCGTTGTCTGTGTATTCTCGCTTATTGGGTAGAATATTGTAAATCTACAAGTGCATGTGTACGTATGCGCGCAAGTACGTGCGCCGGGAGAACGGGAAACGCGAGGCGCGCTTACATCTATGCGCGCGGAGTGCAGCTCGCGCAACGGACCCCGTTGCGGTAGCCATGGTTACGAGGCCCGATCCCACGGCGAATACGCTCGACCGCTCCCGAATCGTTTGTTCGCCGGACGACGTTCAAAGGGCGCTCGGGTCGATATTCGCGATCTCCAAAAGTCTTTGCGCCTCTCGCGGCCGAAGGCAGAAGCTCTACTGGTATAGTGAACGTCGTCAAAATACATTGGTAACAATGGACAATATTTGAAAAACGAAAAGTTACTCGAGGTTCTGCTGTGTTCCGGGGTGCAAGACGGATAATAAAAGTGAATTGTCGTTCCATAAGCCACTTAAAGATAGTCTCTTAAGAAAAGTGGTTGTTGACGCTGAAAATGACTTTATGTTTTCTTTCCAAACTTTTATCTTTATGAATGATAAATCGAGCATTATTAAACGTTATTTCCATTATATACCGCGTATAAATACAATTTCACACTTCTTTTGTAAGAAGTATGCTCTGAAAAATATAGGGTGTCTCCATTAATCCAATTAGTCCGCGATCATACCAAAACGTTATTGAAAGTTTCGTCAAAAGAGTGAACGTTTGCAAGCAGCGAGGACGCGGCCATTTATCGGATATTGCGTTTCACACATAACCTCCATGTTTGTCCCTTATATTAAAACAAAAATATTCGTACTTTACAAATAAATAATACGGTTTATTAATAAATAAAAATGTCAGGTCATTTTGGGACACGCTATAGAAACACTCCTTGAAACCTGCGAGTGACTCTCATAACCTCAAAAATTCTAAATCCAGAGCTGAGAGAGTTAAAAAAGAGCGTAAAATAAATTATTCACTGCAGTAGCATCTTAAGGATGTACCATGGAGATAAATCCAGTGCCAACTCGCAGGAAATCAAGAACGAAGTAATCGTTTACATTTGAGGCTGCACTTTGACCGGCCATATTGAAATATCGCTGCGCCACCTCTAGGACGTAAACACCGCAAATCCGTGCCACTTTTTTTGTCCTCACGCGTGGTCTTTACAAATTGGAAGCATTTATTTTGTTCCGTTTGTTAACTTGCTATTCCATCGCCATACACGCGCGCACACACATGTACACGTTTTACGTTGTTTCATCCCAGGTAGCAATTTCCAAACTGTCGTCCAGAAGTTGTCTAAATGGGTACCAAATGTCCGCTTGGAAGCTACCTATAAGTTACCATGTGTCCAACAGTTATCTTATTGGATGGTTGTTAACTTTAAGATAACTTCCGGGTGGACATTTGGTACCCACTTAGCCGACTTTTGGACAACTTCTTGAAAATTGCTACTTGGGATGCGCTTTCGGTGACTTTCGCGCGTCTGCGCGGACAACTTCGCGCGGTGGACGCGCCAATTTTAAATTTAACGAGAAGCAATTGTGCTCTCGCAAACTTTTAACGGCCGCGGCGACACGCTGACGGACGTAACGTTAAAAATTAATTGACAGGTGTCCAATTATGTTTGAGGAGCCATCGTGGGCGTGTTGGAAGCACAACGATTATTCAATTTCCGTGGCAAAGGAGTGTCGAAAGATTTTTTGAAGCCGCGCGCAGATTTCGCATTCGCGTGCCGCGAGTGTAGCACAATTCAAGATGGCGGAGTCGTTAAGGCTGTCGATCGAGAAATTTGAAAATGTATTGGTATGTGACGGAAATTGGGTATAGCGGAGAATAGCCAAGGAGCAATTGTTGAAAATTTTGTTTTAAATTGACGCGTCTGAGAGACAGAGAGAGAGAGAGAGAGAGAGAGAGAGAGAGAGAGAGAGAGAGAGAGAGAGAGAGAGAGAGTGTGTCGGTCAATGAAATTTAGGGTTCCCAGACCCCCACATTTTTACCTACATGAGTCATTCAACGAAGTTGAATATTTTTTGTACCCGACCCGCCGAATGCTCGCCCTCATATCGTTCATTGTTACGACACCACAAAAGCGCACAACTTATTTCACATCTTCTAAAATGTAATGCAATCATTAAAAAAAAAAAGAATCTATCGTAATGTGCAATATCGTAACTCTATCTATCCATGTAATTCTATCTATCTCATTCTAACTATATAAGTATAATCTATCGTAATTCCCAATAACATCGTCATTGGGAATATTCGATAAAATTCAACCAACAAACCATTCTTAGCTAAAAAAAGTTTCAGCCTACCGAAGAAATATGTTCAACAAATATAATCAGTACAAAAGCTGTGAACGAATCGTCCATTTATATAACGTTATGTTTTGATGGAAGGGAATTGATAGAACATCCTGATGAAGACTCAAGGTACAATACGAACAGCGACAAATAGACAATGTACGAGTATGGATGTATGTGTATATCTATATATACTGGATTGGCTCCATACAGTGAAGTGTAGACGACTCTGGTACAAGATCTTAAGACGGAATGACACCTCATCGCGGTCGGTATGGTAGAGCAATTGTAAATACCCAAAAATCTCTGAAACGGCTCTTCAGATCCCGTCGAAACTTTGCCAAACGACGTCAAATAGATAGACAAACAGCTGTCTGCCCCTCAAATTTTCTGAATTTGAGAAAAAAACCGTAGATTGGCTTATGATAACCCGATATACGTTTTTTTTTCTCAAATTCAGAAAATTTGGGGGGCAGACAGCTGTTCGTTTATCTATTTGACGTCGTTTGGCAAAGTTTCGACGGGATCTGAAGAGCCGTTTCAGAGATTTTTGGGTATCTACAATTGCTCTACCATACCGACCGCGATGAGGTGTCATTCCGTCTTAAGAGGTTAGGTTACTCTGACCACGCGAAAATCAGGGTTATTTCGAAAAATTAATTTTGAATGAATGAGTAAGATTATTGGAAAATAGTTTGGACATTTATTTCTATGTTTAGCACATTAAAAAAGTTGTTTGCCAAATTTCATAGATAAATATTAATAATTTTAAAAGTTATAAGCAATCTTGTAAAGGACCTTTAAATGTGAGGGGCTCAACGTACTTGATTTTGGCCACTCGGTAGGTCGGAAAAAAAAGATTTTTTTATAGTCATTCAAACATAAAAAAAAATATTTGAATGTTTTTTTTCGATATTTCGAAGAAAATTACATTACTGTTAATAACTAATTAAAAAGAAATGTTAAGAAGAATAACGTTGGTCAAGACTACACTACTATTACACTGAACAAGTGTACCAAATTTCAAGGCAATCCGTTCATTATATGGCGAGAAATCGTGTACACCGGTTTGAAAAACATAGTTTCGAGAAAAACGCATTTGAAGTTTTACTAACAGTTTCGATTCTGTATTTTTATGTTCCGAATTGCAGACAATCTGAATATTCGTTTTCGAATAAATTACTTCTCCAATAAATAATGGTTCGATTTATAGTCATTCGATTTTTTTATCAGTCGAAAGATAAAATTTCGAATGATTTAACCTTCGTTATTTTGAGAGTTCATAATTCTGTCGTTTCGAAATCTTTGTCGTTCTATATTTGGTCATTCGACATTTTTACCCCCACCCCCTCAAGCGAGGAACGAGAGTTTCGACATTTTCAGAGTAGCCTGATGCATTAACAATTTCGATTTAAGTATCATCTATTATGACTTTATTACAAAAGCGCAATGATCATATTTCTCAATATTCGACGTCCTTTCCTGATGTCTAATTTTCCATTTATTTTGGTTCTGATTTTGAGAGCACTTGATTGCATTTTTATAATCGATATGTATGCACATATCGATACATCCACAGATATGTGTATATCAATTGGAACATTTTTATTAAATGTTAGAAATCGAGGCAAGAAAAATCAATGATAAAAACAATGTACACAGATATACATATAGACGTACTTATACAGATCTAGCCGTTAGCTTTGAAAATGGGTATAAATTGTCGAGCGCATGCATTTTCACAGCGTGTCGATAGCTTAGATTAGCAAACATTTACAACTCGCGTCTCGAGGAATTCGAGATCGTTCTCAAATGATCGGGTCTGCATAAGCTTGAGGCCCGAAAAACCCGTCGATTCTCAGTATTTTCTTTTAATGAGCGTTTTGGTATCAGGATGTAGGGTTTTTACACGCATTCAATACATAGTCTCGCGAAGTTCAAGATTTTTTTTTATTGCAAACATTGATGAACAATGAAGTTATCATTATTGTAGGCCAATCGGTGTAGATGGTTATGGCGACTAGGGTCATCTGAAATAAAAAATAAAAAATTTACTTCTAGTGTAAAAATAAAATATATATAAAATAAAATAAAATAAATATATATAAAATAAAATATATATAAAAAAAAATAAAATAAAATTTGATATGATTGAATAAAAATGACCGAAAACGTTTTCCAAATTTTGATAATTATGGAAATAGCAAGCTGTAGAAAAAATGGTCGATTTTCAACCCAAAAGAAAAAACAAATGTAATTAACAAGCGGATAGAAAACCGATGTGTTGGTCTAGTGGTTAGAGCGTGCTGGCCTCTGGAATCAACACATCGGGAGGTCGCGGGTTCGAATCACCGTCCCGTAGTTTCGGAGAGAAATAAAAACAGGCGTGACGTAGCTCCAGTTCTACACGGGTGTCGCGCACACGGACCGTTACGTGTGTGTGTCGTGCGAGTATGACTGTAGCCTGTGAGTTATTTCTCGACGAAACGCGACTAGCTCCGAGACTGTGAAGCGAACTCGGGACCGGCTGTATTGCTATAAGTTTTCCGCAGTTTCCCTATACCCAAGGCAGAAATGTCATGGTGAATGCGATACAGAGGGGGAAGTCGGCTGCGGCCGCAAGGTGGGGATATAAAAAAAAACTGGAATATGGGGTATGTATCAAGGGGCAAGATCCCTGTACAGATGGAAGTAATTAACAAGCGGATAAACGTATGAAAACATTATCCGGTTATACGATGGAAAATGTCATAAACTATGCTCTGTCTGAACTTCTTGTGAGTTTGAGGAACAGATTTTGCGAGTCGTCTTACACCGTTTCACAAAACATATTTTCGAGAGAAAGGCAAAACAACAAGGTTCGTGCATCTCAATCGGCGATCTGACAAGGGGACAGTACGGCAGTCGGATTTTTGTAATTTTTCGTACTCATGGTACGTGAAGTTCAGAGCTCGAATATTAATATCCCAAAGCAGTTCGCCGCCATATTCAGAAATTTTCGAGAAAATTGACTTTGAAGTTTTCGAGCGCACTCTTATCCCACAAAGATGCAACGATATTCGAACCGGGCTCGTGGCGTACCCGGTAGCGCTCGAGTCTAGTAATCGCGGGGTCGCTGGTTCGAGTCTCACTTCGAATTTTTTTTTTTAATTCGCATACCTCCGTCATTTAAATATCCCGATAAATTTTCGTTGTATATAATCACATATTATTATATATAATTAATATAATATATCTATATATGTTTATATATGGACAAAATCCATGTATAGTTATTTATGTACAAAATTCATTATAGTTATACATAATTATATATTTTCTCATATATGATCATATATTATTTATATATAACAATAGGTGATTATTTATAAAAAAATAAATAAATAATCCCGGGATAAAAATCATAAAATCTATGATAATTCACATATATGTAATTATAATTGTCAATGATAAATGCAAGTCTTATTTTTGATTATCTCTTGCTTGAAATTGCGAATAGGCGACGTAAAAATATCCAGTAATAATATTTACATAAATTCCCTTGTAGATTAATAGGAATATAAATAGAAGAATAAATGTTGAAATATGTGAATATAACGCTTGCTTTGGCAACCGTCGATATTGTGAATAACAGTTCTGCGTACATCGTTTGCCTTTGTCCTGATCAACTACCTGCGAAGCGGGCACAGATGCTTGTGCACAAAAGATTTCTGGAATGAAGTTTGTTTTCCGATCGATGTATTGAAAAAAAATTGCGAATGTAACAATGCAGCGTTTGTACGGTGTGCGAGATGCCGTGAAAATTACTGTTTTCCTTGTTTTTGCGATGGTTATCACTCTGGCTCGTGTAACATTACACCCGATGTATAAAACAAACGAATACAGACCGAATAATAAAGTATTCAATTCCTTACCCGACGTTTTTCATTTTCACCCTAAAAATGTTGTTGGTTATAAATATTGATACTTGAAAATGTATGTTTATAATCAAGAGATAATTATAAATATGACGCGTTTTTTCATTTAAAAAAAACGAACAAAAAAAAATTTTGAAGTGAGACTCGAACCCGCGACCCCGCGATTACTAGACTCGAGCACTACCGGGTACGCCACGAGCCCGGTTCGAATATCGTTGCATCTTTGTGGGATAAGACTGCGCTCGAAAACTTCAAAGTCAATTTTCTCGAAAATTTCTGAATATGGCGTCGAACTGCTTTGGGATAATAATATTCGAGCTCTGAACTTCGCGTACCATGAGTACGAAAAATTACAAAAATCCGACTGCCGTACTGTTCCCTTGTGAGTCTGCACAAAAATTTGTGCAATTCGGTCAATTTTTCAATCTTGTAAAAGAACCAATAGTATTTTTTTCATTAGGGGTCTTCTCAATTTAGACGCTAAAAAAGGCTATTTTCGTGAATTTTTTTCACGGGTTTATATTATAGATATTGATATAAAAATTGTCACACTTAATAAATACACTTTCGAAATACATGAAATTGTCTTTTAAAATGTTTTTATCTAACCCAAACGAACTTTAAACGCGTTTTTCACGAATCAACGTTTTTCGACGGCTTGTTGATAAAATCTTCGAAACTAATGAACCGTTTTTTTTTGTTTTTTCGAAAAATGTCCGTCATTTTGTTTTTTTTGCATATATAAAAAATCGTATGATATACGATTGATTTGGTTTTTTTGTTTCGAAATTTCATCAACAGCGCAGACCTAGAATTTTTCAAGACATTTTTTTAACTACCATTTTCGTCTATAAATAGTGAGTTAAATAAATAAATAATTTAAAAAAATGTATTTCGAAAGTGTATTTATTGAGTGTAACAACTTTTATATCAATATCTATAATATAAACCTATACAAAAATGCATGAAAATAGCTTTTTTAAGCGTCTAAAGTAAGAAGACCCCTTAATTGATTCTGATGAAAATGAATGACATTTCGTTAATCGCTGTCACAAAGGTGATTTTGCCAAGTGGATTTATTCCGCGCTTACACTCATAGTATGTTGGGTTCACTTTCCTAAGCGGCGTTTTTTTTCTCTTCAATTTATTTCTGGTATACGGAAATCACTCTGAGCGGGAATGGTCGTAAATGACGGTAAAAAAAATTGATTTCCAATGCAATTGAGCATTAAGAATATTGAAAATAATTATTGTGAAAGAATTGTCAAAGAATGATTACCCTAAAAATCATGAAAAAAAGACTAACACTCGCATCCCTCAAGGTACATTTATGAATACAGTTGTTATTATTGACCCTAGAATGGCACACTGGGGTACATTCGTGCCCCGCGAATTTTGTAAAAGTACTCAATTTTACCAATTTAACATTTTCTTTTCCCTTCGGATCAAACTTTGACACACTTTTTGAATATTTTGACATTTTTAAATGGTACCGTCGTCTTTCTCATTAAAAGACGAAGAAAATCATGTGCTTCCAAAAATTTTATTCACTATTTATAACCCCGATAGTCGGGTCCAAAGTGTGGGGTATTTGTGCCCCAGTGTGCCTTTAGAAGGCAAAAAAAATAAGTTCGCCATTCTAGGGTTAAAAGTGCGGAATAAAACTACGAGCAAATATGTAAACATTATTTCGCTGTAGTATTGAGGTTATGTCACGCACCGGGTCTCACCGAACCGATTTACAGCAGCGACGCGTAGTGGCGTTGAGGCGAACGAAGAACTTGCTCTACAAGGGTACTAATCCTCACCACTGAAATTCACCCCCGTTTCAAGACTGTGCTCCGAAGACAGACACGGTTCGTTCGGTTGAAAAAAATATAAATCTCGGTATTATTTTTGTCCCTTCACCCCTATAAATATAGCTCAAAAGGGGTCATAGGTATCACCAATTAATAAAGATTCAACTTGACATCAACATAGTCCGAAAATATGTTGTGAGACTGATTGATTTTCGGACAGTTAAGGCCTTAGGCCACAGTAACGGGTATAAAATAATGTGCGAATTTAACAATTTTCTTTCGTATGAAAAAAGTGATTGACTCATAAAATTAATTGTGGATGCTAAATGTCTAAAAAAAAGAGCGTCTAAAAAAGCGTTAACTAAAAAGCGGAGCGTCTAAAAAAAGATAACAAAAGAAAATATTAGTAGTCGGCCATTTTGTACATCGAAAAAAAAAAGATTTTCTAACAGCTTGATATTCATACTAAATACATGCGTAATTAATTTTATGAGTGAATCACTTTTTCATACGAAAAAAATTGTTAAATTCGCACACGATTTTATACCCGTTACTGTGGCCTAAAGCCTTAAGGCGTCCTAAATTAATCTCTCCTTCATATGAATTCCAATCGTCTACAAGCAAATCGATATCATTCTCGAAATCCCTCACATACTCACGACCGTTCGAAAATTCACAAGTAACGCCGTTTCCAAACAGTCGAGACGCGGAAAGGAGTGACAGAAGTAGTTGAGAGCGAGGGGAAATTACGTTGAGAGCGCGTAACGCAACTGTGACTATTGTAAATACAGTAGAGTTGTGATCGAGGCGGCGAACTGAGAGAATCCGGAAGTAGGCTGATGCACAAGGTTCGAACGAGAAACGAACGCTCGTACGTACGCGTGTACACACATATGTACCTACTACTACATATACCTACGAATGCGCATAAGTGTATACATATATGTACAAATGTGTGTGGCTTGTCGTCGTGTATATGAGTGTATGCACATATATGTGAGATGAAGTCTCGGCTGAATGGCAATTGTTGAACTTCCCTTAGCGCAAACGTGTACAACGAGGTCAATTGGCGTTAAATGGAAGCATTACGATATTACGTAACCTAGGGCCATTCCGAAGGGTACACCCACGTCGGTACGTCCACACGCCTGGGGCCTTTTACTCCCATAGTGTGTGGCCCCGACTGCCCTGACTGAAGAACGTCAGTGTCTCTCTCTCTCTCTCTCTCTCTCTCTCTCTCTCTCTCTCTCTCTCTCTCTCTCTCTCTCTCTCTCCCCCCACTCTCGTTCCTGCCGCACTCGCCGCCGTCGTCCTTCCTCACTCTCGTTCGTGTACTTTCGCAAATTTTGCATCCGAACTCGTCCGTTTCGTTCAGATATCGTTCGACAATTCGTCGAAGCCTTAAGGTGATGTGAGCCCGAGAGAAAGAGAGAGAGAGAGAGAGAGAGAGAGAGAGAGAAGAAGAGTGCACCAGGACCAAAATGTCCTTCGACCCGTCATCTTCATTTTTCGACCGATAAAAGAAATGTACAAAGAAATAAAAAAGAGTATCCAGACCAAACATAAAAAGTGACCCGATACAAGGCGAAAATAAAAGCGACTCCGTGTAAACCAAAAATCGAAAGCAAGAACGCAAATAACAAAGAATCACAATTAATAATAATAAGTAAATAAAATGCTTAAAATAAACCGAAAGGCAAAAACAAAAATGCGAATAATAAAGAAAGCGCAAACAAAAAAATTTGCGATTCCTTTGTTATTTGCATTTTTGTTTTTGGCTTTCACTTTATTTCTCTTAAATTTTAGTTGCTGCTTATGTCATTTTATTTTTATTTAATTTAATTATATTTGTAGTTGATTTATTATAATTCCAATTGTTATATTTTTTATGAACTAATTTTTATTTTATTTTATTTTATTTTACTCGCCTTTTTTTAAAGAAAACGCAAATGAAAAAAGACAATGGAAAAAGAACAAGAGCGAGAGAGAGAGGGAGAGATCCCATATACCACGATTGTTTTTCACATTGCCTTAAGGTAATGTGAAACACATTCGCTGTCGGCGGCCCCTCTCGTTTTGCTGTTAGCGCCACCATCGCTATCTGTCTCGCACCCATCACGACTCGATGTTCGTACGGCCCCCCTGAGAAATCCAGATGCCCCCACCCCTGAAAAAAATCGATCCAAAATAATTAAAATAATTCAACTTAAATAATCGATTAATATCGTTTAAGTTTCACCCAAGCAAGCACAAGGAAATAATTTGATGAAACTTGAACTGTTTTCTTCGTCGTAATTTCGTTATTTGTATTAAAAAAAAAGAGATTTTTATTACATGCGTTAAATAGATATTCAAATTTCGCAATTAAGTTACCTTTGGGCAAAAGCAATACTTTAGATTGTCTACCGATACATTAGCAGAAAAATACTGGAAGATCAACATTTACTACCAAGTAATAGATAACACAAATGTAAATCTAGAGCGCCGATTTGAGAATCTAGATTTGAGGTCATGCAGTTGACGCATTTTTTCAATTGGATACGAAGAACGGAGAGGATTTCATCAATAATTATCAAAAATCTTAATATTTGATACGTCAGCCTTAGAAGCTGAAGCGATGGTAGTGAAAACATACTTTCATTTAAAAATTATGAAATAGATGCTGGAAATTTAAGAAAGCCTTTTAAGAAGGAGTATTGCTTTAACTTATATCAACTTTTCCAAGCAGCAATATTACTCCCAGTGAGCTCCGCCAGCTGTGAGAGGAGTTTTTCTGCGATGCGGCGGATCAAAACGTGGCACCGCGGCACAATGCTTCAGGAACGATTGTCTTATATGTCATTGCTGAAAATAGAAAATGACACTGTTAAAAAAAAGCAACAAAAATATTTTTTAAAATTTTTATTGCCCCATATTATTATTTTACAAAACATTTATTTGGATTTAAAAATTCTAGATCTCTGGATGAGCGACTTAAAAAATAATTAAGGGTTTTTCGTAACGAAGATATGCCAAAGGAAATTCGGGAAAATGAAAAATAATCACTTTTATTGCATTCCAACGATGGAAACTTCAATCTCATTGATTATTTTTTAAAGTTCTGCAAGAATTTGATACGAATGTTAACATGAACGTGTGATTGAAGCTTCAAATTGCATGTGTGTTACGTGATTGTCGACGATTATGTGAATTTTATTTAAAGGCTTACATCACTGTAAACGTCTAAAATTAAGTGATTTTTCGCGATATTCTTTTTGGGTGGAAGGACAAGAGGATAATAATATTTAAGAATGTTATTAGTCATATATTCAAGTGAACAAAAACATGTATATCAAGAAATTGTACAAAAGGGTGACGCTGGAGCCATTCTCGCGACACATGTGTAATTTGAGATTCATTCACGAAAATTTGAATTTGGAAAAAAATAAAAAGAATTCTACTAACTAACATGAGTATAGCTAGAGAAATACGGAGGGGATTTAAAAAAAATGAATTTTTGTGTAATTGGCAAGCATTTGAAGTAAAAACTCAATTTTCGACAGAAAAAAAGAACAATTATTTATTAATAAATAATGTTATAATTAACTCATGGAAAATTTCGTACGTACTTCTCTTCGGAATGTTAGTTTAAAGATGTGCTCGAAATTTGGAGTGAAAAGAATGAAAATTGTTGGAGTTATGCTGCGTGCCGTTTTAAAAAATTGTGATCCGAGCAAAACGGTCGAGGTCTCTCACACGAGCCGGCCACTGTCAACGCAGACCTACACGAGCCTACGGACCTTTGTTTTACAAGTACCATACTTTTTCTTCCTTATTCTAGATGGTTCAAAGCATCTCTTAAGGTGACAGCCTGAATTAGAAGGTCCAAAAAAAGCATTTTTTCCTGACTGAAACAAAATAACCAATAAAATCTCAATTGTCATATATTTTTCTTCTGGGTGAATTAATAAAAAACTGAAAAAAATCGTGAAATTATAATTTTTTGCAGGTTTGAAAAAAAAAATACTTGAACGTGCTATAAAAATGATTTAAAAATACTTTTTCAGCGACTTTTTTAGTTCACTTAGAAGAGATTTTCACACTGAAGAAAATAAACTTTGGTTTGATTCAATAGGTCGTTTAGTTTCTTTCCTATCACGCCCGCCAGTTTGAAAAAATCGTGTAAATGACAACTGGAGAAAACGCGCTCCAAAGTTTTCAATAGAAGGAAATATCAATATCAAATATCAATCGCTTCTCTGCTTTTGGCCTTGTATTGCGATCACACCCGCCAGTTTAAAAAAAAAACAGTTTTTTGAAAATTCTGCCGTAGTGTTGGCCCTTAAAAAAAGATGATTGTAAATAAAACCACTTTTTTGTCAGGGGCTAGGCTCCCCAGAAAAATATGCTGGCTCCGCCAACGCTTGTCGTCCTTTCACTCTCCTTTCCTGCCTATCGACTTTGCTGAATTCGCATGTCTCATTCTATCGACAGCAACTTAAAATAAATCATTAAAATAAACCTAAAATAAACTTCTAAAGAGTACATAATTATATACTTTTTATAAATAATTAAAATAACTTGAAATAAGCCTCTAAAAAAATCGCTTTTCCGGTTCGTTCCTGTGTCATCGAATTGATTTGACGCAATAGTATGGGGGCCGCTCGAGGTCTCCGTTTGACCGGATGAAAGGAAGAATTGAAAACAAACAAAACAATACGTTGGATCGACCGAGCAGCCGGGGGGCTGGTTCGACTCGGAATCTTTTTTTATTCGGACCAATCTTTATTCTGCCGCAATCGCTTTTGACACTCTTAATGGCATTGAGGACGGTGCTGACCGGAAACTCGAGTCGAGTTAGATCTGGATACCGCATGCAGCTTGCACGTGCACGTTATAGGTACACGAATACGTTCGTATAAATGTACGTGAACCACGAGACGAACGAGAGACACAACATTTATTCGTGTATGTGTGCGCGCGTGTTTATTAACCACTCGTTGTTGGGTAAAATGATCTGGGGGGATCCGAGGTGATATCCATGTACAGAACGGGATTGCACGATATTGGATTTCCCGATTCGTCCACTTGCCAAGTGTTTTTCATCTTCGCGCGTGAAATCGTATTTTTTTTAACATCTACAAAATTGCAATATGAAAATACGAGGAAAATCGATCGTTGAGGCTACCCGAGTCGAAATTTTTAGCCTCCTCTGAACCCTCGCAGGACCCATTTCTTTTGTAATACATAAGCCGCCAGCCTCCGTTGAACCTACGAAACCTCATTTGTCGAGTTCAGTGCCATGAAGAGACCTCCTCTTGGCCCAGGGTAGCCTCTGCTAGACCTCCCAAACCTTCTCTCGACCCCCAGTTTCAGTGAAACGTGCAGAGCACAGGCCTCCTTAACCTGCTTTCAATCTCAAACTGTTGCCTCGACCCCACCTAACCTGCTTTCGGCCCAAATTCGATATCTCCTCCATCATCATTCCATTGTGACCTGATCGGTAACCCGTTCGACGACGAAAATAATACGAAATTAATAAAAATACATCGTCCCCTTATCAAATTAATAGTCCAATATTAATATGCGAAAACAATCAAATTGGCTCAATATCGATTTATTATTATTTTATAGGCAATTGATAAAAGAATGCTTGTGTATACATCCTTACTCCAATTCTATCGGATTAATAGGCATTTTCCTGTGAGAAAAAATCTCACAGGAAAATTCTTTAAAAAATGCCAGTCTATCCAGTATAAGCTTACGCGACGTTTTTCGTTCTTGACATTTCTTCTTAAGCCCTCTAGTTCTTGAGTTACATTGCATTATCTAGAATTAGTCTTTTTAGCAAAAAATGAAATAACATTGCGAAAAAAATCGTACAAAACTTTATAAAAAACGCAAATGAAGTTCCTGCTACCCCGTTTAAGTTCATCATGGATAAACGTAACAATTTTTTTTTCCATAAGTCATGCGTTCAATTCTTGATGGTCGAAAAAAAGCCGAAAATCAGTCACGTATAAAAGTGCGTACCGGGTCGAAAAGAAAATGATAAAAAAATATTTCAGAAACGCAACATACAGCTGAATTTATTCCCGTCAAAACGCCGTTCGGTAAATTTCGTTATCTTTTTTTTACGAAGCTATGTGACTTTTAGTGCTTCAAGAAATATCGACTGGTGTATCCAAACATTTAAGCGATGGTATATATTATATAATACTTTATATATATATATATATATATATATATATAATACTCGAAATATGTGGTTGCATTAATATATTCGAATATACACTACCAGTCAAAAGTATTCGGACACTTCAGATAACTGCAAAATTTAATATCACTTTGGATCATTGCAAACTTATGGTAGAATAATAATTATTTTTCGAAGATACTATAAAGCTCTGTGAAATTACTTAATCATATAGATCTTTATAGTATCTTCGTGAAATAATAAATGAAATGAATTATATTACTGTAACATTATTTGGCAATTATCCAGCGCTCAAAAGTTTTGCGATTATGTGGAGTGTCCGAAAACTTTTAGCTGGCAGTGTATATGTAAATAACATATAATGTTGATTTCTATATGGAACGATAGGGTGTTAATTATAGTCTATTTCATGTTCTGAAGGATTGAAATTGTTGGTTTAGAATTCAACCTCATTCGATTTTTTCTTTTTGTTTTTGTTCGTTTTGTTTTTTTTTGTTTATTCAATAATGAGTTGATAAATGGCGACGGCCGATTACCGTCGATTTCAAATAAGATGTTTGATTTTTCCTTGTTTTCATTTTTAGCACGTCGAAAATTAAAAAAATATTTCCACGTGTATGTATGAAGCATATTTTTATTTTTTCCCGCTAAATATTATGATATAAACTAACCGCGTCTATTTGATTTTTTTTAAATTTGTATTAACTAGATTTTTCATAGAACCAAATTTTTCCTATTGCATTCCATTATTAAAATTATTGATTTTAAAAATGTTTATTTATAGAAAATCAATCTATTTAATACCGTCCAATAACTACATATTTTATTTGATCCTAATAAATCTGTGATTCGGTTTCATCAGTTTAACATTTTCATCTGTTCAAAAAAACAATTTAGTCAAGTTCACTGAATGGATCTAGTTATTTTTTTTAAATTTACCTTAAATAGAATATTTGTAGAGTTAAGCATTTTTCTATTTGGTTGAACTAATGGTCCATCTCTATTGCAACACTCATATCAAGGGGGCAGGGGGTAGTGAAGGTGGAGAGAGAGGAATTCACTACCCCCCGCCTATTATATATATATATATAAAATTCCTCTCTCTCCACCTTCACTACCCCCCGCCCCTTTGATATGAGTGTTACAATAAAGATGGACCATTAGTTCAATCAAATAGAAAAATGCTTAACTCTACAAATATTTTAATTAAGGTAAATTAAAAAAAATAACTAGATCCATTCAGTGAACTTGACTAAATTGTTTTTTTGAACAGATGAAAATGTTAAACTGATGAAACCGAATCACAGATTTATTAGAATCAAATAAAATATGTAGTTATTGGACGATATTAAATAGATTGATTTTCTATAAATAAACATATACATACACACACACGCGCGCGCGCGCGCGTGTGTCTGTGTGTGTGTGTGTCTGTGTGTTTGAAAAATCTATAGCTTATGTGATACAACAAATAGTTGGAGGTATTCATTTGGTCTCTTATGCCATATCAGCGACTAAAATGTTATAAGCACTCGGTAGCATAGGGGCAGCGGCGCGTAGTTATGAGTAGGTAGGACTAGGTTCAAATCGCATATAGGGCAAATATTTTCTTCGAAAAAAATCATTTCCAAAGGCCAGGGAATGACGAATTACGATGAAAAATCCTTGTAGTAAAGCTCTCAAATAATGCGTTCATTTTATTTTCGATTTATGAAATATTTTTTGCATATAGTACACTAAGCTTTACAGTGTACATTGTAAGCAAATGAAGATTAATTTGAATCTCATCTTTATTAACATATATAAATATATTTGAAAGAAATATGATCATAGTAGGCTGGGAGACAAGGAAAAAAACCTATTTTATTTAAATAGATTCTATATAAATTAATTTTTTTGTTTAGCCGTGTACAGTAGGCCGAAAGGGGGGGCAGTAGGTTCTGCGGGAGCGCTCGAAGTAGGCCCACCTGAGGTTCCGTAGGTTCAATTGTGACCCTCCCTGACCTCCTTTGAGTCAAAAAGTCTACTTTCTGCCATGCCGGAGGTTCATCGGAGGCTCTAACGCATGGTACTTTCAAACATTGTACCCTCCTTTAGATACCCAATAACCCGCTCACGCCGATTTCTGCTCGCCTTCATTTTGTGGGTTGAACGCGGCTCGAAAATTCCGACTCGGGTAATGTGAGGATTAAAAAAGGCAGTGTCAGAATAGACGAGTATAATCCCAGCGCAAACTCGGGAAAAACTTATAATGTTCAAACAACGATGCTTATTTTGCAGCTATGTCGTATTTTTTATCGGTATCGAGTATTTGAGGATGTATGGCAGCTACTGCAGAGTCGTTACAGAACTGATTATGCAATTTGCAAAAATCGCATTTAAAGACTAAATAAAATAATTGTAGTATTCATTGAAGCTAAAAAGGAGATTTACCACAGCTCAAAGTAAAACATGCGGTACAGAAAGAAGAATTTTCAATTTTTAACTGCAAATTTAGTTGCTGATTTGATGTACGTTTTCCCTGACGTTGTCGTGGTTACGACATACGAGCTAAAGAAATACGAAAACGGTCCCATTTAACTCGCAATATCTCGCAAAATATATGGGCACATGTCGATTTTTTTTAACGTATCATGCATATTACAGCGATACCGCACAAAAGTTTTTTTTACAAAAGAGTACTCCGGAAATACCTTTTTTGCCAATGTAAAGGGAATTTTGGACGTACAGTCCTATGTTCCCCGTGTTAAATGACCCAACTTTGAATTCGTTTATCTCAGCATTCACGTGGGCAAATTTTGTTTTTTTAATCTCAAAAAGTTCTGGATATTTTCCTTTACAATATCAGTGAGTTTCAATTCGAACAGTAGTAAATAACTTAGTTGCCATACATCCTTAATCTTTATAGCAATGAGACAATTTTCGCACACTAAATCAGATCTCAAATGTGGTGGGTCAGTCAAGAAGAGTCTCGCCGTGATTTTTCCATTCGATCGTTGTCTATTTAAGGGGAGGTACCTGCGTAAACGGCGAGAAAAACAGGCAAGCTTCGGGAATTTTTATCTCAAAAACTAATGTTTCGATTGGATCCGGGGTATTTTTTATTGGAAAATATGTACATTGAGGTATGTTTAGGAATTTTTTAAAATAAATTCGTTAACTGGAAGCGATTCAGACGCGATTATCTCGAAACATAGTTTTCGAAGTCGGTGCCAGATGTATCTCGAAAATGGCTTGTCCGATTTTGTCCAAATTTGGATACAATATTCTTCGATAGTTTTTCTCGTTCGCCACGTAGGGGTTTTTCATTTGATTGAACCATTGCTTTTTCATGCAATGTGTATGCAATCCAAAATCGTCGGAAATTGCGAACGAAAAACGAATGTTAAATTAAAACGGTCGCAATTCCGTCAAAAATGAAAATTTCGAAAAAATCCTACGTGGCGAACGTGAAAAACTATCGAAGAATATTGTATCCAAATTTGAACAAAATCGGACCAGCCGTTTTCGAGATACATCTGGCACCGACTTTGAAAACTATGTTTCGAGATAATCGCGTTTGAATCGCTTCCAGTCAACGAATGTGTGTTTAAAAATTCCTAAACATACCTCAATGTACATATTTTCCATTAAAAAAACCCGGATCCAATCGAAACATTAGTTTTTGAGATAATAATTCCCGAAGTTGACCTGTTTTTATCACCGTTTACTCAGGTACCTCCCCTTAAGGCGGAAGCCTGAATTGGAAGGTCCAAAAAAAGCGTTTTTTCGGGAATTTTTTTAGAAGGGAAAAAAACAATTGAGCCCAGTAAACATTGAGGTATCTTTTCATGTATATTTGAAATGTATTAAAAAAATGTTCAACATGAAACAATAAATTACTGCAGATTTATCAGCCTATTCCATGTGCGTCTTGCCACTGCAGTCCCCAATCGGCGGGAAAGATGCCGCTCGTAATTCTTGACTGAATAAAAAAAAACCAATAAAATTTTCAAGTGTGATACATTTTTCTCCTGGGTGAATCAAGAAAACGCTGAAAAAATCGTGAAATTATAACTTTTCTCAGATTAAAAAAAAAGTGTTTAAAAAAACACTTCGACGTGCTATAAAAATCATTTAAAAAGACTTTTTCAACGACTTTTTTAATCACTTAGAAGAGATTTTCATACTGAAGAAAATAAACTTTGGTTTCATTCAATAGGTCGTTTATTTTTTCTGTTATCACGTCCGCCAATTTGGAAAAATCGTAAAAATGAAAACTGGAGAAAACGCGCTTCAAAGTTTTCAATAGGAGGAAATATCAATGTGAAATATCAATCGTTTCTCTGCTTTTGGCCTTGTATCTTGGAAAATATTTACAATTGACCTCCGAACTTTGTAAATATATTCTTGGGTAGTTAATCTATCGATTTAACGGAGACTTTGTCCTTGGAGTGCCATATTTCAGGTGTTTGCATTTTATTTTTTTTTTGAAGGAAACGAGTAAAGCTTTTTGAGTGCGGTTTTTTCTTGCTTTTATTCATGATATACAGAACGTTAAAAAAAATTTTTTTTTTACAAAAAAACCAAAATGGCGGCCGTTGCAGCTCCGCGAAAACAGGTCCTCAAATCGCGGGAGGTAAACGGCTGACATCACTACCCCCTCTTTGTTGATCTGAAACACAAATTCAAAGCATATTATCAATCTGTGACCCTTTGGTCATGGAATGACGGATGGGTTTTTCGTTTAGTACAAATTTCGGAAAATGGCGGCGATTTAAAAAAAATCGAATTTTCGCGTTTTTTTTCGCATAAAAAGATAAATAAGATTCCGTGAAGACATATTTTCTGAGTATGCTCTCCAAATTTCAGGTCGATATGTTAATTACAGCGGTCAGGAGAATGTCAGCCATTTTTAAAAACGTGTTTTCGAGAAAAACGCGTTTAGAGTTGTGTTATGTGTTTACACAAATGTGTTCATAATTACCGCTAATCGGCAATGCCTGGTCCATAGAGGCGTCCCTCCTCTTCTAGCTGCTCATGTTGAGCTCAAATTGATTTTTTGAAAATTTCAAGGACAAAGTCTCCCTTAAACAATTAAAAAAAAAAAACGATTTTTCGGACCTTCTAATTCAGGCTCTGGAGGCCACAATCCAAAATCGAATTTAAAAAAATATGTTATTGTTTAGACTATACTGAGTCTACAAATTTTTACATATTTTTTCGCCATAAAACACCAGAGATAAAAAATAGTTTACTGTATATAATTTTACGTGCGGTTGGTTAGGTGGGCAAGACACGCTCATGCCTTGAGTCATATAATTTTTGTTGGCTATTTAGCACCAAGATCAACGATTTCTAACAACGGATTAACGCAAGCTTAACCTTTGTTCAATGTTGAACCATCACGGTTTGATTAAAGATTACGGATCTTGGCTGGCGAATGAAGGAAATTGCTGTCAACCTCAAGGTCCGCGAAGTTTCCGTATTTCGGCAACACTTAATATTAACTAATGGTAATAATAAATAATCTTGTGACATAAATATAAATAGGCACAAATGATTAAAAAATTCATTCTGAGTTGTATAAAAAATTCGCTGATGCAGTTTTTTTTCATAATAACCATCGATAATGTTATACTTTTCAAGTTGGTAGTAACACAAAAGTCTTTCTTATTTACGTAACAAAAATATAAAAATACGTTCATGGAAAAACAAAATTCATAAACCGTCATTCGAATCAAATGGACCGCTCTTTAATAGAAATTTGATTGAATGCGAGTCCAGGCGAAGAATTCATTTTTTGCTGCAACGACGCTGCGGACCTTAATCATCAATATTATTTATTGAAAGAAGCTCGTGATGTTCTAAATTGGATGAACTTCATTATCGCATACACTGAGAAGAATAGGGTATATATATGATTTTTTCAGTTAGACTGGCGTCAGTGATTCTGAAGACCAACTTCGATGACGGTCCTCATAATCAGCCTGTACCCATACTCACCATTATGTAAATCCCAATGTCTCCAAAATCTCCTTTCGATGAATGCGAGCATATTCATATAAAGTTCAGCACAAGTACCAGCTTCGAAATGAACGATTCGCTTGAAAAATATCAAAGATGGTCCTCAAAATCGCCTGATGTGCCGATAGCCAACATTACGCAAAAAAATAATGGGTTTGCCCCTACACATATATATATGCACATACACATATACACGTATGTAGTGTCCTTGCTATGAGGCGGTGGGTCGAGAGCACATCGAATCAGCGCGTAATTGGATTGCTCCACTTGACAAAGCATTTTGATCCTCTTATAAATTGAACCACGTGAACTAACATAATTAACCCCATGTGCTATCGCGGAAAACACTATCGCGTGTCAAAAAAGTCTCGTATTTCATACTCCTGGTCTCGTATTAAATTCGATTTATCCAATTGCGACAGGATCGTCAGCGATCGAATTGAAAATAGTTAACGATTTGTCGACAGAAGAAAATGCCGAAGGGATTCCTGTAAATGATATTGAAGTTTTCTCTTAATGCTCACATTTTTGCTTATTTAGGGCATGAAAATCATCAAAACGATTTTTTTATGATCATTAAAGGTCTATGACTTTAATGTATAACAAAAATGATTGGTTATAATAAAAATGTAGGAATGAAAAAAATTGAAAAGAACTTTCGCTGCATTCCAACGTTGCAAACTTCAACTTCCTGTGAATAGTAATTCAGAAATTGTCTATAGAATTAGTGATATTAATTCAATGGAAAATTTCGATTTCGGGTCGATTATTAAAAATTAGAATGCAGAAAAAAAATTCGAAAAATTGAAGAAAAATTGAGGAAGTATTTGATACATTATTCTGTATGGCCCGAAAAGCTTTCACAATAATGCCCCGTTTGGGTTTAGGGGAATTTTTTCGTTGCTCGTGAAATTAGAAAGAGAACTTTCCAGTTCGTTTTTTTCGGCAAAGTTTGCGTACCAAAAGTCCTTTATTATTTTTTTTATGTCCATTCAAATATCTACAATGTTAGCATGCAAAAACGAATTTTGCGTGATAATAAAAATAAGAAGGTGAAAATAAAAAATGGAACTGTCGTTGCATTTCAACAAATTTAAACACCATTTGTTTTGGAACTCGGGGCGAATTTATCCTCCAAACGAGTTGCTGCACTCCGATATTGTTACGAGACGTAATCACAATAAAAATGATGTAATTGATTAAGGGGTAACACCACTGCAAACGTCTAAAATTAAGCGAATTTTTCCAATGAAAGAACACGCAAGCGGATAATAATATTCAAGGATGTTATTAGTTCTATCTTCAAGGGAACAAAAAAAAATTAAATATAAAAATTATGCAAAATGGTGACGCTGGAGCCATTCTCGTGAGGCATGTTGAATTTAAAACGCTCTGCGGCATGCAGTAACCTGACGCAAATGTGAATCGGAAAAAAAATAAAAAATTTCTATTCATTTACATGAGTATAGCTAGAGAAATACGTAAGGGATTTTGAAAATATGATATTTATTGTAATTGGCAACCATTTAGAGTAAACACTCAATTTTCAACAGAAAAAGCGGACAATAATTTGTTAACAAATAATGTTATGATTACTTCATGGAAAATGTCGTACGTATTTCTCTTCGAAATGTATTTTAAAGATGTGTTCAATATTTGGAGTGAATAGAATGAAAATTGTTGGAGTTATGCTGCGTGCCGTTTTGAAAAATTGTTCAAAGCATCTCTTAAGGCGGGAGCCTGAATTAGAAGGTCCAAAAAAACGTTTATTCGGGAATTTTTTTAGAAGGGAAAAAAACAAGTGAGCTCAGTCAACATTGAGGCATCTTTTCATGTATATTTGAACTGTATAAAAAAAATGTTTCAACACGAAACAATAAATGACTGCAAATTTATCAGTCTACTCCATGTGCGTCTTGCCACTGCAGTCCCCAATCGGCGGGAAAGATGCAGCTCGAAATTCTTGACTGAAACCAAAAAAAACAATAAAATTTTCTATTGTCATATATTTTTCTTCTGGGTGAATTAAGAAAAACCTGAAAAAATCGTGAAATTATAACTTTTCTCAGGTTTGAAAAAAAATCTTTAAAAAAACACTTTAACGTGCTATAAAAATGATTTAAAAATACTTTTTCAACGACTTTTTTAATTCACTTACAAGGAACATCCCTCAGGCTACACCCTTCGATTTTGTTGAAATTTGGATATGTTATAAAGCACCGAAAAGTAAGCGATACGTATTTTTTTTTATCGGCGGAAAAACGGTTTTAAGGACTGAAACGCACCGTCAAAAATGGGGATGTTTTTCGTTTTTCGTCGATAACGCTTTTGCGGTACGAGATATTAAAAAATTTCAAATTGCAACAATGTTTACTTTATTGTGCACTATACATTGGAGATGAGAACGATAACGTTATCGGCGAAAAAAGAAAAACACCCCTATTTTCGAGGGTTCGTTTCACCCCTTAAAACCGTTTTTCCGCCGATAAAAAAAGCGTATCGCTTACTTTTCGGTGCTTTGTAACATATCCAAATTTCAACAAAATCGAAGGGTGTCACCTGAGAGATGTTCCTTGTTAGAAGAGATTTTCATACTAAAAAAATGAACTTTGGTTTGATTCAATAGGTCGTTTATTTTTTTTGCTATCACGCCCGACAATTTTTGAAAAAATCGTGAAAATGAAAATTGGAGAAAACGCGCTTCAAAGTTTTCGATAGGCGGAAATATCGATATCAAATATCAATCGCCTCTCTGCTTTTGGGCTTGTATCTTCAAAAATATTTACAATAGGCCTCTGTAACTTTGTAAATATATTCTTGGATAGTTTGTCTATCGATTTAAGCAATTAAAAAATACGATTTTTCGGACCTTTTAATTCAGGCTCCGGCCTTAAGCCAGTTTGAAAAAATATTTTTATTTGAAAATTCTAACAAAATATTTTCGTTTTTTTTTAACAGAAGGATTTCTTTTTCTTTTTGCAGGTAAAATTGGTCTCTTCTATCTCATATTTTACGGTGTTCTCGCGGCTCTCGTTGCGATATGCTACGTCGGATTTCTTCAGACACTGGACAAGACGATACCTAGATGGCAACTGGACCGTTCAATCATAGGCACTAATCCTGGTGAGGATCTTCGACAATGATACAAATCGCGTAATCGCCATCCACACGCACCCTCGCGCATACCGTCGTTGAATAACGCTGACACACTATTTTCCGGCTTTGACACACGCACACGCGCGCGAAATCGAAATAATTTACTGATTATGTAAATGAGACGCGTTCGCGTTGACCTTCCCTAATTTTCTATGATTCATTCAATTTCAACGTCCTCGTTCGCACTTTCCGCTCGTCAACTCGCGTTTACGATGCAACGTCGCGATTTTTCTTCATAACCGCGCGCCGCGCGCAATCCCATCGGTATCCGGATTCCGAATCTTTTTTTCGGATCTGGAACTCATGGCCGAGGAATAAATTCGGCATGGTCAAATTGCGCCCCTTAGCTGCAAAAATGACGTGGTATTTTTGTATTTATTGTAGCACGGGCACCTACTCGATTATTGGATCTATATGACGTCGAAGTTTGCATCGTTGCAATGCAACGGAAAGGTTTTTTTTAAAGGGGTTACATCTACCTAGAGAGCCGAAAAAAATGGCCAAATTCCGATTTTTTTTAGTGGGAAGCGGTTGGTGAAAAAGAAACACATTTTTTTCAACACGAAGGTTAAAAAAATGGGTATTGAGAGCATTTTCAAAAATCACAAAAAAATATAGAAAAACAACAAAAACATGGCGGCTGGGAGATGATGAATTTTTTTTCGCGACGTTTGACGGTGGACACTCTCCAGCTTGAACGGTCCGCCTGATATCTAAAACCAAACGGGTCATTCAAGTTCACAATAAGTACGAGTCGTTGACGATCGTCGATGTTTGAAATCATTTTTTTTTAACAACGTGGGGATGAATTGAACCCCGAGCATACAAAATCTATGAAGAAAATCGTCATTTTTACGTAACCATTAAAAAATGAAGATGGATTTGAAGAAAGTGAGATCGTCAACGACCTTTAAATGTTTCTCATCGTATTTTCTGTAAATTTGGAAAGAATCCATCGAGTGGTTCTCGAGATATCATGTCCACCGACTTTGAAAACAGTTTTATCTGACGGCGGCCATATTTTTGTTGTTTTTCTGTATATTTTGTGATTTTTTTTAAACGCTCTCAATATTTGTGTTAAAAAGAGCGTTACTTTTTCACCAACCGTTTCCCAGAAAAAAGTCCATTTTGGCCATGGCCATTTTTTTCGGTCTTCTAGCTAGATGTAGCCCATTGAGTTCCCAAATTCCCTTTGGCAGATTGGAGCTACGAAAATCTTACGTAAACAATTTTTTTTTAGGATTCTTATTTAGCGAACTACAATGTAAATATGCAAAATATGATTTTAGATAATAATGAAAATACGGAATTGAAAAGTATTTTCGTTGCATGTCACACGATGCAAACATCAACCCCACCGGATCGATGCTGAATCTTTTCATATGCTACGGATAATGCATGATATTGAAATTGGCATCGTTGGAACGCATCGAACGTTACTTTTCTTAAATTGCCAAAATATTCTTTGGCCCATTTGCGTTATGTCAATCATGCGAACGTCTTAGGATTCTCATTAGAAATGTACAACATAAACTGGCAGGAAAATATTTTTTGTAGCAATAAAAATAGAGACAAAATAATAAAAACAGATTTTTCGTTACATTTCAACGATGCGAACTTGGACGCCGCGATAATGCACATAGACATGTGTGCCCAAAAACTTAAGGGATCATCACAGTGCAACGGGTCAGAAAATACTTGATTTTCTCGATTTTTTTTATATTGCAATTTAATTGCTCTTTTTCTGATATCTAGAATATGAACATACTCATACATTTTTACGTATTCTTATTGAAAATGTACGACCTCACCTTATGGTGAGTCGAAGAAAAAAAGGTGTATTTTTGACCAAAATTTCACGAGAATAAACGTCAATAGAAAAAAAAACCAATCGAGTAATCGTGAAAACCCTACGTCATTTTTCGGATAATGTATCTCAACGCGGTCCTCTAGTTTCTCGGCTGTTTTTTTACGGCTTTTTCAATAATTTTTTACGGGCAAAGCATCGAAATAATCAATCTCATTGTTTTTGCATAATCTTTATTAACATTTAAATAAGCTTTACAAATTTTTTGAAGTCAAAATATATAATAGAATAACAGTTATAGTGCCCGACAGGAAGACATCAAATAAAAGAGGTGCTTGACGGTGACCAAGATTGCGGCTGTTCTGCTTATCTGAAATCAAAAAACCAAACGGCATTTTAATCTTCATATTTAAGACTAGCGATTGAACTAGAGTGAATTATAAATTACAAAAATTGACTTTTTTATACACTTTTGAAAATTACATTCTATTTTTTACTCATTTTTTCTTAAGTTTTTCGCTCGTACAAAAAAAAAATATCGAAGCAATCATGATAATCCTAGTTCAATCGCTGGCTTATAACATATTAAAGATGCTGTATAAATTTGAACAAGATCGGTGTAGTAGTTTCTGAAACATCGTGGTCACCGTTTCGAAAAATGGTGTTTCGAGAAAAACGCGTTTGAAAGTATACCTGCTCCGTATACCTGCTCCGTTCCAGGGCCGTAACTTGTGAACCACT
Organism: Ophion slaviceki; assembly: GCA_944452715.1. NCBI lineage: Eukaryota > Metazoa > Arthropoda > Insecta > Hymenoptera > Ichneumonidae > Ophion > Ophion slaviceki. The sequence goes on from OX101791.1 coordinate 20,019,574, forward strand.
TCGAATATCGAAAAATCCTTTGGCACACATTTTCTACACATGTTGTAGATGTGATTTATAAAAAAAAAAATCGATTTTTTCGACCCGAGAAACTAGAGGACCGCCTTAAAGTATTGTGCACAAATTTCACATCAATCGGACCGATAGTTTACGAGATTTATTTGACACCATTTCGAAAAATGTCGTTTCGAGATAATCGCAGAAGAAAGTAAATGTTCGTTTGACTCGGCTGATGGTGCGGTTTTTGTGAGTCCTACCTTCAATCAGCGATTCCTGGTCCATACATGTCCCCTTCGGCAGCTGATGGAGCATCCTGGGCCTCTTTTTGAGAAGATCTACGTGCTTGGCGTGCTTCTTTCGTGCTTTACGAGACACACTTTACGTATGCACTGATCGAACCGCGCGGTCGACCTTCCTACCGAAAAATACCTGCAACTTCTACAATTTAGGGATTTTCAATACCAATTACGGCTTAAGGGGCCAGTCCACTTTGGAGCCACGAAAAAAGGCTATTTTCGCGATTTTTTTTGAGGATTTTATAAAAGATATGAATATAAAAGTTATTGGGCTTGATAAATAAAGTCTTGAAATACATTTTTAAAAATGTAATTCTTTTTTATTCATTTTTAAGTACAAAAACTATAGTTTAACGTAACGCCTCAAAAATAGGTGGGCTAGGTAGCTCCATCACAACTCGGCAACGGCTTGTCTGAAACAAAAAAATCAAAGTCCATTAGATTCAGTATGACACTAGCTACAAAATAACCCTCGGATATAAAGTTTTATCAAAAAATACAAAAATTGCAGATGAAAAACGAAAAAAGTACAAAAAAACGCGTTTTTTCGCAGTTTTTCGCAAAAAAAAGAGTAAAAATCAAAATTTTAAAACCATCGAGGGTCATCTTGTTGCGAATCATGTTCACAATATGTAGTTCAAATTTCAAGAGAATCGGTTTATTAGTTTTAGAGATACGATGGAGCTAGATTTTGAAAACGCTGTTTCGAGAAAAACGCGTTTGAAGTTTATACTATGAAAAACTCTTACCTAAACTCAATCGGCAATTCCTGCACCGTACAAAATCCCTTCTGATTGCTCATCATCATCGATTTCTTAAAGTCTTGCTTGCTTTCAATTTTTTGAAATTTCCAAAGTGGACTGGCCCCTTAAGTTGTTCTTAACATTTCAAGGTTTATTATGAAGGAAAAAATTAAATAAAAAAATTCAGGATGGCCAGACGCCTAGGAGATAACACCACTCTAGCGGCGGAAAATAAGCCCTAACTTTGACAATTTATTTTGAGAGTATGATAAAAGGAATGGGATTTCTTTTAAGAGGATTTATTTAACACATATTAAAGTATACATTTTTTTTTACAAATAGCTTCATGGGAGGCCGGTTTTCTCGTAAATTAGAATACCTGGAACAAAAACCAAAAAAATTATAATCTATATATTATTAGCTATGGGACTACGTAGGGATTTCTTTAACTCAAATTTTGGAAAAATGGCGCACTTTGAAAGAAATAAATTGATTTTTTGTCTAAAAAATCGGGTACTCGATTCGAATCATAGTTTAATTGCCCGACGCGACCCGACCCGACCAATTCTGCTACCCGCACACATCAACGGATCGTCGATACTGCAGACGAACAAGTTCTGCGAATGACCTTCGTTTATGTTTTTTCTTCACCAAACACGTAGGGGAGACCGGGGCAAAATGGTATAGCGGGGCATAATGGGACCGGGGCAAAATGGGACCGGGGCAAAACGGGTTTGGGGCAAAATGGAATAGTGAAAATCAACACTGCTGGAAAATACGTCATTGGGGCAAAACGGGACTGGGGCAAAATGGGCCGGAGAAAATCAGGCTCCTCAGAAAGAGGCGGTTGGGGCAAAACGGGATCGGGGCAAAATGGGACAGTGGAATAATTCGATGCAGAAACGAAAGAAATGCAGGGGTAAAAAACGAGGGGTAATAAATGAGTGAAAACAGGTTTTATTGAATGTTACACGATATTTGGGTCACACTCTACTTACGATACTATAATTTAACGGTGGCAATGTTTAATTTTTATTGCTTGTTTAACCAAGCTAATTTTTATCGGCACAATTGTCGCAAACGGACTCGATTAAGTTATCGTCAGCATGGGCACATGAATAGTGGGCCCATTTGTTATTAAAGTTTGTTAAACAATTACTTTTGATTCTGCGGTCAGAACTGTACCAAACTTGACGTAAATTGTTATTTGAGCCTTCTTATTCGATTGGTACAATTTCTTTGTCGTTATTAATTATTTAAATAATCAAGTAATTTTTATAATCTGACGCGTGCAATTTATGTTTTTTTTTTGTTTTTATATTTCTTTGTTTTTTTTTAAATTTATTTTCTGCCAACTGCACGTTACTGATACTGATTTTCAAGCCATTGATGAAAATCTAACTCTTGTCAATTTTTACGTAAATTGTTTTATGAAACTAGGACCGCCGCTCCCCATGAAATCGACGGATATGTGTCGACAAATATATCGGTCAGTCCGTATTATCTGCGTATATGTGGACTGAAACGAACCACAAGCACCATTTAGATTAGATTATGTTTCAACAGCTCTTTCATAGAGCCGAAGCATGAATTTTCCTGTCATCCCATTTTGCCCCAAATTCAGCGGGCTGCGACACTTCATTTTTGTGTGTCCCATTTTGCCCCTATCCCATTTTGCCCCAAATCAAGCACCAAGAAACTTCATTTTTTGCTATCCCATTATGCCCCGATTCCATTATGCCCCAGTGCCGTTTTGCCCCGGTACCGTTTTGCCCCGCTATACCATTTTGCCCCGGTCTCCCCTACATTAAAAACGACAATAAAAAAAAAAAAGTTCGTTGCGTCTGCAATGATGCAAACTTCAGTATCATAAAAAAAGTTTACATTTAATCGAAAAACGGCTACGTACTCCCACAGTGAATATAATTGTGAGGCTACTATCAACATTTCAAATCGATCCATGCAAAGGTGTTCGAGTAATCCGTCCTCCCAGTTTGAAAAAAGTGGTTTCAAGAGAAAACGTGTTTAAAGTAGTACGGGGCGCTTGAAAGAAGTCCGATGCGCTGCAGCAAAAACGATAATTGAACCTATAAAAAAAATCGCTACAGGACCAATTGCATATTGTTTTGATGACACCAAAGTATTTTTTTAAGCAAAAAAAACGATTTTTCCTAAATCCTAGAGTGTTGTTATTCCTCAATGATAAAGCTTAGAAAAATGTGTCCAGCAGAAGAATTTTCGTGTCCGTGACTTTTCAGAGAAAATGTTAAACACTCTAAATCTACTAAATCAGCGCGAATTTTTTCGTTCCACTTTATCGTTGGGTATTATAATTAATTGTGACTCCTTTTTATCAAGGGCCACTGTAATTTACCAATGATTCAGAAGGGCCCTCCTTATGCCCCCACAAAATACGGCCCCTCGCGAAAGGAATACCTTAACGATGAATTTTCAGAATGTTCGACAATTTTGTATAATCGTGCGATAACTTTTTTTTCTAGGCCTAGGATTTCGACCAGCGCCACCGCCCGAGAATGTCGAGAGCACGCTGATCTGGTTCAAGGGAAGCGACGAGAAGAACTTCAAACCCTGGGTCGACTCACTAACGGACTTCCTCAAGGGTAATTCAAATTCTGTTCATGGGAATGGCGCTTTGACAAAACCATTGAGCACCCTGAAAGTGGAAAAAAATATTTGAGGGAAAAAAAATGCACCATCATGGAAAATAATATTCATAGTAAAATAAAGCAGTTTTGTAAAAAGCTTTGCAAAAATGCTGTGCGAATAAAACTCGATACTAACGAGTGAAATAAAGCACTATGTTATTATAAAAAATAGTATAGTATCGATAATATTAGGGCGTTGAATAATTTCTCGCTGTTTTCGAACCGATGACGTTACCAAAACTGCGTGCGTGTAGTTCGAGAAATCATCACAGTGTGACGGGTCGAAAAATAGCTGATTTTCGCGATTTTTGAACGTTTATTTTTTATTTTTTACATTTTTTTAACGGTTGTATTATCTGAAACCTTATCTGAAACAAAATTTGTAAAAACATTAATAATCAGTATGAATGCCGCTGTCTTGCAATGGACGTTTTTAAAAATCAATATTGACAAAATGGCGGCTGTTTGAAAAAAAGAGTATCGAATTTAGCCTATTTTTCGACAGTTTTTCGTTAAAAAAAATATGAAAATTAAAAGAAAAGCTTCCATAGGAAGATAAAGAATAGCGTGAAGAAAGTTGTGTCAAAATTTGAGACGGATAGCTTGAAAACTCCTCCTTTGAGAGTGTACACCGTTTTGAAAAACGGCATTTCGCGAACAACGCGTTTAACGTTTCGAGTGCGAAATTTTCATATAAATTGTCTACTTACGTTTATACAAGTATATGAACAGCATGTTTATAATCGTTTATACTATCGGATAATGTAAAAAAATCGATTTTTTGAAAATTTCCACTATGATGATCCTTAAGGGGTCTTCTCACTTTAGATGCTAAGAAAGGGCTATTTTCATGATTTTTTTTGATCCGTTTATATTATAGATATTGATATAAAAGTTGTTACAGTAAATAAATACATTTTCGAAATAATTTTTTTTTTTAATTCAAGTCACTATTTATAGACAAAAATGGTAGTTAAAAAAATGTCCTGAGAAAATTGTAGGTCTGCGCTGTTGATGAAATCTCGGAGATTGATCATACGAAACAAAAAAATAAAACGGTTTTAGATTCAGTATATTAATAGCTATAGCGCATATCATACGATTTTTTATATATGCAAAAAAAACACAATGGCGGACATTTTTCGAAAAAACAAAAAAACGGATTTTTCACCGTTTTTGGCAAAAAAATAGTAAATATCAAAATTTAACAAAATGCTTGATATGCGATATAGCTATATCGGTTCAGTAGTTTCGAAGATTTTATCAACGAGCCGTCAAAAAACGTTGTTCCGAGAAAAACGCGTTTAAAGTCTGTTTGGGTTACATAAATACATTTTTTTTAAATTTAATGTATTTCGAAAGTGTATTTATTAAGTGTCACAAATTTTATATCAATATATATATATAATATGAACCGATCAAAAAAATTCATGAAAATAACCTTTTTCAGTGTCTAAAGTGAGAAGGCCCCTTAAGATGGTAACGCATCTATAAAGAAGTACTATAAGCAAGCTTAAAGTTCCATGTATGTCATTTCGCCGAAGTGTAAACAACTTTTTTTTATCATCGTGTTAAACATGTCAAATTACGTGCCGAAAGAAGAATATTAGCGGAGAATTTCACCGCATTCTTTGATTTAAAAAAAAATCTGCAGCCAAAGCACACATAATTCTTGTTGATACGCTTAAAAAAATGATTTTTATGTGTTGAATTGAAGGCATTACTTCACGAAGACTCCTGTCGAACGCCAGCTGAGCTTGCAGAATCATTACGAGTTGATCACACGACATTTTCGAATCGTTTGAAAGCATAAGGAATGATGTTTTTTAAGCGTCAATTTTTACGAAAAAACAGCGAGAATTTATTCAACATCCCAACAGTACAGTATATTGTATATACCCTCAATCTTCAGGTTACAGAAAGCTGGGATCGTTTCCGGGCCGCGGTGCTAATATAAAGACTTGCGACTACACGCAGCCACCGGCTCCCGGCCAGGTGTGCTCTCAGTCAGTCGACGATTGGAACCCGTGCACCGAAAGTAATTCCTACAACTATCACAAATCCGGTCCCTGCATCTTCCTCAAATTGAACAGGGTAATCTCATAAAAAAAAAAAAAATACGTCTCCCGAATATATTTCCACCTTGCGACAACAATTTGACGCAACGATCGTTTCGCTTGCAGATTTATGGTTGGAAGCCAGAATTTTACAACGACACGGTTGGTCTGCCGGAGAAAATGCCGCGAACTCTCAAAACTCACATAGCGACGCTCAAGGTTCACGAACCGACAGCCCTGAATACGATTTGGGTCTCTTGCGAGGGTGAAAATCCAGCGGACGAGGAAAACATCGGGCCGATACATTATATCCCACGTCGAGGCTTTCCCGGCTACTATTATCCGTACGAGAATTCCGTTGGATATCTGAGTCCACTCGTGGCCGTCAATTTCGAACGACCGCAGAGTGAGTCGCCTCAAATCCAATTACGGTTGCATGTCAATACGTAAAGTCTCGTCTCAGCAGAAACGTGATGTTCGTGTTGACTTTCAAAGCTCGTTTGCTTGATCGGCTCATAGATGTCGCTTCTACCCAGGAACATACGTTTGAAAACTTGACGCAATCGCGATTTCGAGTCGGCAATTGATCGTTAATAAAAATCGATTTTGCTAAGCCGATAACAATTTATCTCGATCACGATTGGATTTTTGAAGAAGTCATCGAGACTTCGAAAATTCGACGACATCGATGTTTTTTGTGGCTCATAGACGATTTTTCGGTAATTCTTTAGATAAGCGATTTCCGGAAAATGAGCCTAAAATTATTTTTTTGCTATTTTCTCATTTATCGGGTTACAAATGATATTCAGTTGGGGGAAGCTGAAATTCAACCCGCATAAAAAGTTATGGGGTTTTGAAGTTCGCGGAAACACGTGGTAAATAGGGCATTTTCGAACATTTCGACGTCTATGTTGGATTTGTTTGGGTTGGGCTATACCAGTGTTAACGCTGAAAATTTGGGTGATTTTCGGGAATTTTTTTGAAGAAAAGTACTCAATTAAATGTTTCGGAAAATTAAGAATATATTTGGCTATATTTGACCTATTTACATAATTTTTTCATCGAAAAATATTGAGATCAAAGCGACTTATGCGCTGCCTTCGGAGGCGCCAAAAAAAAAGTTCCTCCACTGCTGACATGATTCCGGCCGATTGAGTAGCTGAAACCGAAAAAGGAAAAAATGTCGTTAAACTGGAAGGTATTTCCTGTACAATGACGTAGGATTTTCGAAAAATATCAATATCTAACAAAATGGCGTAGTTATGAAAAAAAGTCTGTTTTCTTGCCTATAAAATGCTCGTTTTTTTCAATGCCAACTCGTCAATTTTCATCCAATCAAAAATATCCTACGTCATTGTAGAGTAAATATATTCAGGAGTACTCAGTTCAAATTTCAAGTCAATCGGATAATTGCTCTTTGAGTTACAATGTCAGCAAATTTGAAATAACTAATTTCGAGAAAAACGCGTTTAAAGATTTAACTATCGATTTTTGCAAGATGAAATGATAGAGATACGGCCTTGAAATTTTTACAGGATATTCTTGAAAGAATAAACTGTCGAAAAAGGCAAAATAAAATCGATTTTTTTTAGTGTCACACTGGTACAGCCCCTTAAAGTATGGGTAAAAGTTATGAGGTTTTAAAGTTCGCGGAAACCCGTGATAAAATGAGGAATTTTTGTAACATTTTGACGCCTATATTGGGTTTGTTTGGGTTTATTTTTTTACGAGCATAAAATCTATTTTTTTCAAATTTTGCTGTTAAAAAATTTGTTAATGAAAAATGTCAGCTTTCCGACTGAATATCATAATTTACAACCCAATAAATGAGAAAACAGCTAGCAAAATAAATTTTAGGCTCATTTTTTCGAAAAAGTCACTTATCTGAAGAATTACCCGAATCGATTTTGCGAAAACGATGCCATCGCGAACGCGGTGGACTTTTCGAGAAACATATTGACCTGTTTATTCAATGTTCACAGCCGGTGTTTTGATAAACGTCGAGTGCAAAGCTTGGGCGAAGAACATCGTGCACGGGCGTAACGACAGGCTGGGCTCGGTACACTTCGAGCTGCTCATCGATTAGAAATCGTCCGAACACCAAAAACAAAAGACAAAAGCGACATCGATGCTTTCTTCGGATACTCGCAAAGAAATCATCGCGATATTATGACTGAATCTCAAGAGCGTGTCAGGTTGGATGTAACGCCGAAGAATTGTTTCGATGTGTCTTACCGCGGACTGTCCGTGATTTGTCCAATGACAGGCGAAAATAATTGCACGAGCGAGAAGCGAAAGCTTTTACTCTTTCTCACGTATTTCCATAGTGACGTGGAGCTGCTTTATTCTATTCTGTGCACTTTCGAATCGAGGCTCCGTGTGCGATTCGTTGTAAATAAAAAGAATCCGAGATTGTTCCACGATCGGGACGCAGTCCATCGGTTCTCGGTGGATTTCTTTGTTTAGTCTTAATATTTCTTCTAATCAATACGCAGAGTACAAGCGTCACGAAACAATGACCTTCGGCGACGTGCAACGTCCAGGGACACAGATTCCTCGCGAATTCGTAATACACGATAGATACGATATTATATAGACGAAAAAAAATCAAGTTACATTCTTTGACACGAATTCTTGTCTTTTCACGACTCGTTTATTTCTCCGTCTGGCGCATAAGAAAATATTACTATGGTCCAAGCCAATTTTATAAAGTGCCTTACACTGCCGTCATGTGGACGAAGGCGGCATCTTCGAAAAAATCGAAAATGCGTTTTACGATACAGAACGATGGGAAATTTTGTACTGATACCAACGGTACCAAAAACGCATTTTCGATTTTTTTGTAGATGCCGCCTTCTTCCTTATAACGGCAGTATAGTTATTATATCGAAGCAATTATGCTACTTTTTACTCTCATTTATGGATCAAAAGATTGCTTGAAATGTACGGCCAAAATTGTTGGCAAGTTTGGATACGGAAGAGTATTTTTCTCTTTCGTTTCGTCCGTCAACTCAAAAAATACGTATATTTACTACTAAGTCGGAAATATGGATTTCCAGGAGTGCCTTATCGTATCGACCGCCAGCAAATTATTTTTATTCGACGATGAAAAAATAAGCTACCCTCGTATTGTCTCGTAGTGTCGGGCCAAATCTTAAAATAATTGTTTTTTCTAAATCCAAACTATTATATACGAATAAAATGGATCGAATGTATCGGCATCGAGATTTGATCGAATTTTCGAAATATATCGTACCTAGACAAGACGATTCTGAGATATGTAAATCGCGACACGTGTATACATATAGCAACGAAATTTTATTTTTTATTACTCGGCCTCTAGACGCTGCCCGCGTCTCTTTGTGTTGTATCTTTCCGTGCTAAAAATACTGCCCTAAGACGATTAAGAAGGAAGCAAAACCATCCGCTCTCTTCTATAGTCTGACTATTTTGGAGAAGCTGTCACATTCTTAATAAATTTTTTAAGGTTCCCGAACGAAAAATTCAGTTTTGATTGTATAAACCTGAGCAATAAAAAAAAAACGTAGTAAAGCTTGGTTACGCGGAATTGAATTATTGCTGATAACTTGAAGCTGTTTGAATTTTGATTGAAGTTTGTTTTGCGGTATTTGAAAAATATTCGATCGACGACAAAAGTGCAGGTAAGCGGCATTCGCAATTCTCTAAAAAGGGTGTATTGTAACTGATATTTTCATTTCAAATAGCCAATTGAAATTGATATATTTTGTATCGTGTAAGTGTAATTTTTCATAATTTAAATTGGATTTAATCACTCAGAATTATTTGACAGGAGTGTACGTTAGGGTTAATGCTCGGTTGATGGATAATGCCAAATAAAGCTAGTAATATCCAAGGCCATTGGCTAAACTTCGGAACTTAACGAAAAGAAAATACCGTATTTCTAACTTTATCCAACTGCTGTTGGATAACCATAGCTTTATCCAGACGTACTCAGTTAAGGCGTTAGGCTACTGTGAACATCTCAAAACTCTCATTCGTCGTTTGAGGCAACTCAAATTGAAGAGAAAGGTCCGACATAGGGTGCCGGAATCGCAGATTGAAGGTAAACTTATGATTGCAACGATAGAACTGCTAGTAAAACTTTAAGGCGGAATATACATTTACAACGATCAAAAAATCGATTTCTCTTTTTTCTCTTTACACGATAAAACTATATATGTAGAATATTTTCCCAAAGTTTCAAAGCGAAATTCGAAAAACTTCAAATGTTACAGCCCGTCAACGCTGTGCCTCACCGCTCGGATTCGGAGCGGGCGTCAACTTCAAACGCGTTTTTCTCAAAACTGCATTATCGAAATTGGCGTGCAGGATTACTCAAAAACTATTGAGCCGATTGAGTTGAAACTTGGTAGAAATGTTGATAATATTGGTATTTTCTACTTGGCGAAAATTGTTTTCGAAGAATTGAAAAAAAAAACTACGCTTGTAATCCAAATTTTACAGAAATGTTGATTTTTTTTCTAAATGTGTGCCATTTTCTCAAATTTGAATTTTCTCCATTTTAATTACCGTCACATGGAAAATATCCATGTTCTAACTGGAAAAATGTTTGAACTTTTTTGCAAATCAAAGTCTACGTGAAGCTAGACTGCACGCCGATTCGCAACTCCCGCGGCGACCTTGCTGTAACACTCTGCCACAGCTCCGCCATTTTGATGATGAATTAATTTAAAAAAATTGTTTCGTATACTTAAATATACTATTAAAGTATACCCGAAGTTTGATAATTGTAGAATAATTATTTCTTAGTTTAAAAAATTCCTCAATACTGCTTATTTTTTTCCTGTCTAAATGTATATCCCGCCTTAAACGCGTCGTTCTCGAAACTGTGTTTTTTCAAAACGATGTACACGATTTCTTGATATCTAATGAACGGATTGACTCGAAATGTGGTACCCTTATTCATTGTAATAGTAGTTCAATATTAACCGACGTTTTTCTTCTCAACATTTTTTTTCACTAGTTATTAATAATAACAATGTCATTTCTCCTCGTAAAATCGAACAAAAAATCAATTTTTTTAACGATTGAAACATGCTGACAACAAAACGCTCGGTCAAGTCTTAGCCAATACTATCTATTGGAAGAAAAAACTGTTTTTTTTTTTTTTTCAGATCAACCGGGCGATCAAAATCAACTGTTGAGCCCGTCACGTTCAAAGGTCCTTCGTGAGATTGTTCATAACCTATTAAATCAGGCATATTTTTTAACGGAAATTTGGTACACACCTTTGTTAATATACGTACAAATAAATGTCCAAACACTTTTTCAATCATCTTATTGCGTCGAAAATAATTTTTTTTTATAGCTCTGATTTTTGGGTCGTTACAGTAGGCTAACCCCTTAAAGCTAGCATTATCTGTAATGAATAGGTTAATGTTACGCATGTATTAACGAAAAACACGCATTTGAATTATTATTATTATTTATTACTTTGGTTGCAAACAAAACGAGCCTCATTAAACGGTCAGACTAAATTTACTTATCGGAACATGACAAACTACCATGGCATTCAGAATTACATAAACTACCCTCTGGTCTCCACAAAACTTTGTCGAGGACCACATTTCGTTTTGCAATTACACAAACAAACCCAAACAAATAACGTTATATCGTTCTTTAAGGAGTTATATACAGTTAAAATTTGCATTTGCATAGTTCATTTGTTATTAACAATTATCTGACGGTTTTTTAGGCAAATTTTTGGAAAGTGAAAAATTTACCTAAAAAATCGGCAAATCATTGTTAATAACAAATGAACTATGCAATATAAAAAAAAATCCTTCGTACTTCCATAGACAATGTATTTTTCAAGATATATTCAACATTCCAAGTGAATCGGTTGAAAATTGTCTGAGTTATGTTTCCGGCCAACTTAAAAAATGCAGTTTTGAGATAAACGCTGCACAGCCGCCATTTTGAAATTAATCGCGTCAAAAAAAATTGTTGTATACAGTCATTGATATGTATGATAAATACCCTTTTTTGTAATCTCGATTTATTTTGTAGTTTTTCGGAAAAGAAATCCCCAAAAAGCCTATTTTTTCGGCCTCTAGAGTGGCCAAACCCCTTAAAAGTCTTCTAAAAAAAAAACTCTGGAGAACTCGATCTTCTTGGGCCTCCTGACTGTATATAACCCCTTAACCCATTGCGTCTGGACAAAGTTAAGATTATCCAATAACAGCTGGATAATGTCCGAAGCGTGACCATTTTGTTGTCAATTTCGAACTTTACCCAGAGGCCTTTTTTATCGTAGATTCCATTGTACGGGGTCTTCCCTCTAATTACATTCCCCACCACGTACCACACTTCCAGAGTCCTTACATAATACTAATTTTATCTAATGTTAGCTTTATCGATCCAACGAGCATTAACAGTACCATTTATACTATTTCAAATGTTTACCATTACAAATGACCTATTGAATTATCATCCAGAGTCTCAATTCACTCAATTAAAAAAAAAGTCGTTACAGATGTGTTGATTTTATTCATGAATAGTTCTCGGAGATGAACTTCTATTTGTTTCCGAGATGTTGTTAATCGATTTTTGTCAATTGGAATTCATTTTACAACATTTAACGTTCCTTATAGTAGTTATTTACGGAGCTATAATTGGCAGGCTGCTCCGTCTACGATTTGTGGACACGATTTTGAGACGAGATATTGTTAATTATACATACAATCACGCGCCCATACTTTATCAGGGTTCGTTGGACCTATGTATGGAAAACATCAACAAGCCAAACACGATTTGCTGTTTTTGTACGAATTATAGTTTCGTCATCCGCACGAGGTAATGCTTGCGTTGCCGTTACTTACGTTCTTGTCGGCCAGAAAAGTAACGCTTTGTGCATAGTTCGTATTCACATGCGGATACGGCGATTTTTTATCCCGTCTACATTGAGGGATCATCACAATGTAAAATTTTCAAAAAGTCGATTTTTTAAAAATTATTCGATAGTATAGACGGTTATAAACGTGGACCGGGCATCGCTGATTGATCGTAAGTAGACAATTTATATAAAAATTCCGCACTCGAAACTTTAAGGGGAGGGTAGGGTTTTCAGCGAGAAAAAAAATTATTTTTTTGCGATTTTTTTTCATCTATATGGATAGAGTAAATTTATTGAAACCTTTTGTACATTGTTAAGTGTCATTTCAAGAACATTCCGTGAAATTTGTACGCGAAAATATCCACAAACTAGCCGGTGCCGCGTTTTTCTCGAAACCACTTTTTCAAAGTCCGTGTTCACTGCCATTTGAAAATTACATGACCGATTTATTTCAAACTTGGTACACACTTTCTACATATAAAATACCTCCCCCCAACGGTTAGTTTGAGATTTTTTTTACATTGAGGGGGTTTTCCACCCCCAAAATGGCGGAATTTTTCATGAAAAATAGCACTTTTCACTTTACATGACCACCAAAAATTTAGAAATGAAAGAAAAAATTATCGAAGACCGTTGAGGGGAGGATTTGATGATACTTTGACTAACTTTTAATGGTACTTCATTTCAGATAATTTCTAGCTGAGATACAGTGAACACCGCAAATCGTGTTTTTCCAAAGGCGTTCTTGGAAAAGCTTTGTCACCGGTTTGTTTGTGGATATTTTCGCATACAAATTTCACGGAATGTTCTTGAAATGACACTTAACAATGTACAAAAGGTTTCAATAAATTGACTCTATCCATATAGATGAAAAAAAATCACAAAAAAGTGTTTTCTTTTTTCACGCTGAACCCCCTACCCTCCCCTTAAAGGCGTTTTTCTCAAAATGTCGGTTTTCAAAACGGTGCACACTCTCAAAGGAAAAGTTTGAAAGCTATCCGTCTCAAATTTTGACACGACATTCTTTATCTTGCTATGGAAGCTTTTCTTTCAATCTTCAAATTTTTTTTTAACAAAAAAACTCGAAAAAATAGGCTAATTTCGAAACTTTTTTTCAAACTGCCGCCATTTCGTCAATTCTGGTTTTTAAAAAACCTCCATAGAAAGATAGCGGCTTTCATACTGATTAATAATGTTTTTACGAAGTTTGTTTCAGATAATATTTATGGTCACAACCGTGTACACCGTGAGGACTCTTTTTTTTATCGAATACATTTTCAGCCGTTGAAAAAATGTTAAAAAAATAAAAATAAACGTGAAAAAAATTATTTTCTGTTCTTCACGAGTGCTCTGATTTTACATAAAAAAGTCAGACTGATTATCGTATTTTAACCAACGAATAAAAAAATGGCGAGAATCCGCTATTTTTCGATCCGTTACACTGTGATGATCCCGTAATTCGTAAGTATATTTTCCGAACGAGTAAAAACTAAATGAAATAGTTGTCAGGATTATCAGTGATAAAGTCGCAATGAAAATACGAGTCTTCGGGTACCGCAGGAAACGTCGAACAATTTATGTATGAATTACCAATCCTCCACGTTTTCACGTAGTTTAATAATTACATTATTTCTTTTTATTAATATTTACATCATCCGTACGATAACTATGCCGAATAACAAAGAAGAATTGATACGACTCGTTTCTAGAATGTTGTGGAAAAAAACAGGTTTGCTTTATCCTTTATATCGTTTCGTACGTGATGGTACGACCTCATTGGGTCTGCACTGAGTATCGATATAGCCCACGTGCAAATCCCTTTTTGGAGAGAATTCATTAAAATTGGCAGTTCACGTGAAACTCCAAGGGGCCGCTTGTAATTCGAGATATTTGATATCAAAGTTACCACATTTTGTACATATTGCCTTTAGAAACTGTATCGAATACGAAGCTAGCACCATTCGTTTAACATTACCAGTTAAAGTGCCGATTTATTCTCATTTAAAAAAACAACAGAGGACTATTATTCAGACGAGGTAACGAAAAAACCAATTATTGATCAGTGCGTTTCCGAAATACGATCACGAAAAACATAATATTTGACAAAAGAGCGTGTAGACGAATTGAGTGAATTAAACTACAATTACAATGAATACGCTTTATTGTAATTGTCACTTAATTGTTCTATGTAAATTTAACGTATGTACGTAGCGACATTATCATTGCACGGAAACCCACTCGTATAGTTTTTAATACGAGTCGAATTTTATATAAGTAATTGGCCTGGCATTTCTCTATTTCTCCACATACAAAATCACAGACAATGTTGATCTTGAAGTTTGCATCGTTGGAACGCAACGAAAATTAATTCCTTTTCATGGGGCCGGGTTGAAATTCCGAACTTTGAATGATCAGAACGCTCAAAACTCCGGAAGAATTTTACACGAAAGACCAAAACTCCGAAAAACTGAACACCGTCAAAATAATTCGGCTACGGTAGTTTTAAAACTTTCAAAATTTTCAATAAATCGACGAATTATTTCAAGATTTTTTTTTTCAAATTAAGAAATGATTTTACGTCAATTTTGAAATTTGTCTAGACAATGTTATACGTTCTACATCATTTACAGTCAACTGTGTAGACTTTCGCTGGTATAATCTTGACGAACCTTGTAATTTCGGAACATTAAAATTAGGAATTTTAAACCGGTCCTCATGTCAAGATTATGCCAGCGAAAGTTTTTTTTTTTTCATTGATAAAAATTATTTCTGGCCGATTTAGGCTATGAAAATCATTCGAACGGTTTTACGTATTTTTATTGGTGATTTACGACCTGAAGTTGCAAAAGAGGCTTTGAACACCAAAAATGAAGAATTAAAAAAAAATTCTTGCTTTTCAACGATGCAAATTCCAATGCCACAGAAAATGAATGCTCGACGTTCTAGGATCGTCACTCGGGAGAATACTTTTTATGGTACGAGTATGTTGGCGCAGACTGTTCTGTTATGCGTAACGATTATCTGAGTACGAACTCAATCGAAAGTTGAACACGCACCTTGCCACAAAACCACTCTGTATACTACAATGAGTTATGAGGGAAACTTTATCACACTATTCTAGCACGAAAAGTACATTAAGACACCGACGATCCGAAATTTCTCGTCTTCGAAGCACACTTCATCATTTCGCATAAAACCGTGGATTGGACACATAAGTTCTTTCTTTGCTGCCGAAGGGTATACGCTGATTGTCTCTCTGCGTGCTAATTGCATCTGGCTCGGCGCTCGAAAATACGAAGGCGATAACGACCCATTCAGGTTTCTCGGGTAGCCAAAGGTTGCGATCAGTTTTTCATGCATGATTCTCCGGAAAAATGTCAATGAAGGACCAAACGTGTGATTCAACGGCAAGTGCGATTTCCTGTTTACGAACGGGTGATTTCTCTCGCTTTTGCTTCGTGGTCGATCAACAATTCGAAATGTACCATTCCCAAGTTACCAATGGCATCGTGCTTGAGATTTTTCGCCCAGGCGCGACACTCCACCGCAATTACTACGTCCCCTGCGAGCAAAAGAATGATAATTATTAATCTCCAGACGGTGAATTTTTAATTGATTAGTGTGCTGAAGTTAGGGTGTAAAAAATGATCTCGTGGTCCTCCAAACAATATGATTAGGTATAAGAAGAATTTATGCCGAATTTGAGCTCCCTAACTCAAGTTTGAGAACTACCTCTGCACGAACTTTTTCTCCATTTGATTTAAACAAGATATTCGATTTTAACATTGAGATTTGAATAAACAACTGGTTAATGTTTTTCAAACTGACGATTTCCGGTTAAAGATGCTTAAAGTCAACTTTTACAGGTTTAAGGGCTTACACCCAGTGGACATTTTTTTAAATATCGTATTTTGGGTTTTCCACGGATTCTCAAAATGTAACATTTCAATAATATTCTCTGAACATTTAAAGTCGATCCGTTCAAAATTGGATGAGTTATGGACGTTTACACGAACCGGAAAACTTGAAACGCCGTTTCCTCAAAACGACTTTTTCAATATCGGTGACCACATCTCAAAAATCACTGCACCTATCAACTTGAAATTGTGCAAAGTTCTTTCACATATAAAAAAGCAGTGCATGAACGAAGACATTTTTGTTCGATGCATCGTTTTGTTTCATTAATGAAAATAGAGATTTTTTTCAGCGAAAATCAATACTGTCACTTTGGACTGCGGCCATTTTTTCAAATATCAATATTTTACTAAATCCTTCGTCCAAGCACTAGATAATTACATGAAAAAAGTGAAGTATGTTGTTCATACAACGATCTGCACAAATCATTGTATCTTCCACATTCATAAATACTTTTCAGTACAAAAATTGTAAAAGATACTATAAACCATGCTCTTCAAAGTAATCCAAAAAAATTCGAAAACCTATACAGGTTTTCCCGGAAAAAATGCACGAAAATTCTTCTTTCGTCCACGAGCTAGGTGTAAGCTGTTAAGAAGCTTTTTTTAAGGGGTCTTCTCACTTTAGACGCCAAAAAAGGCTATTTTCATGAATTTTTGTATAGGCCTATATTATAGATATTGATGTAAAAGTTGTAACACTTAATAAATACACTTACAGAATATATTTTAAAAAATATATTTATTTAAGTCACTATCTATAAACGAGAATGGTAGTTAAAAAAATGTCCTAAAAAATTGTAGGTCTGCGCTATTGATTAAATCTCGGAGATGGATCATCCGAAACAAAAAAATCAAATTGTTTTAGATTCAGTATGATTATGGCTATAGCGCATATCGTACGATTTTTGATATACGCAAAAACGTGTTGTTTTCACCGTTATTGGTAAAAAAAATAGTAAATATCAAAATTTTAAAAAATCCTTGATATGCGCTATAGCTATAGTCGTAAAGAATATATGGTTAAAATTTATGGAAAAAAACGCGTTTAGTTTGTTTGGGTTACATAAATACATAAACATTTTTCAAAAATGTATTGGGAAAGTGTATTTATTAAGTGTAAAAAGTTTATATCAATATCTATAATATAAACGTAATAAAAAAATTCATGAAAATAGCCTTTTTAGCGTCTAAAGTGAGAAGGCCACTTTAAGGCCTTAGGCCACTCTAGAGGCCGAAAAATAGGCTTTTTGAGGATTTTTTTTCAGAAAAACTACAAAATTAATCAAGATTTCAAAAAAGGGTGTTTATTATACATATCAGTGACTGTATACAATAATTTTTTTGAAGCGATCCATTTCAAAATGGCGGCTGTGCAGCGTTTATCTCAAAACTGCATTTTTTAAGTTGGCCGGAAACATAACTCAGACAATTTTCAAAATCGCCAAAAAGCCTATTTTTTCGTCCTCTAGAGTGGCCTAACCCCTTAAATTGCGATATCGCTCCTTCTACATAATTGGCAGCTATTTACAAGAAACTGTTTTTATTTTTGAAATAAATGCACGTATGTTTGAACAGCCTGTAATTTTTGTAAAAATAATAATATCAATACCGATAATTTGTGCAATAATAAAAATCTTCCGAATGTGTAAGTCTCAGGGCTAAGAATCTTCGAACGAATTTGAAAAATATCAATTACTCGTTGACTTCATCGAGTTTGAACGAGCGCATCTCCTGTGTAAATTAAATGAGTAACAAACTATCCAGCTAGTACTTGAAGAATTTAAAGAGTTCAAATTTGACGTGCATTTTTCTAAAACCTAGTAATACTGACTGAAGAAGTAAAGAACCGTTTTTCCTCATAAACTCTAGTATATGTATACTTGAAGTAGAGAGAATGGTGTACATACTTTTGGGTCGTCGAAAGTGCACAGCAACGAGTGGGCTAAGATAACCCGGGATGTTTTCATAGGGATAATAATATCCGGGAAAACCATGGCTTTTCGGGTAATATTCTACCTCGCCGATATTCTCACGATCGAATGGAGCAGCTCCTTCGCAAGAGACCCAAACGGTATTAAGCTGCAAAAAAAACGATTTTATAATGCATTAATTATCCGGTTACTACCTAATTCTCATCTTAATGGCACAGTATCTTGTGAGAAGAAAACACGATTTAAAAAAATCTTTAGCGAAGTGGTTTAAGAATAATAATTTTTTTTATTTTGTTATAAGCGAAAAATCAGGAGTCGAAACTCTAATCGCATTTTTGTCAGAAAAGAGGAATGTACTTGCACAATCGAATTTCTGCAGTCAGTAGGTTTGACTCGATTAACTTTTAAAAAATTTAGACAAGATTCTTTAGCACATTTCTTAACGAATCACCGAGAATTTTTGCGAAGTATTGAATAATCCTTTTGTAATTAAGGGGTCACCCCCACTTGCGATTATGAAAAAATCGATTTTTGTTTATTGCACTTTTTTTAAGTATAAGTATCCGGGCCCATACTTCTGTATGGGCCCGGAATAGATGACTCTATGTAAGTTTACAAAAAAAAATATTTTCTTCGTGTAAACTGAAATTGAAACTTTAAACGCGTTTTTCTCAAAATGGCATTTCTGAAGTAGGTGACCAAGATTACTCGAACACTAATGAACCGATCCTCTTGAAATTTTGCAGGCTTATTTAATACATAAAAATGTAGTCTTTAATCGTTCGATTTTTGTTTCGAAAAAAAATGGCCGTTTTATAGCCAAAAAACGGCCGTTTTTTTTTCGTTAAAATCGAGCCATTAACTTTGACTGTCCGCCATTTGGTGAAAAATGAATATTTTTTAAAATCCTTCGATTAAAGATTAGTTTATACTTATATTTGACTAAATTCATCCGCATTTTTTTTTCAGATGATCCACTTCGCCGCAATGTTGGTCACCGCAAACCGTGTATATAAAAACATTATTTCATTGACGGCCATTTGCCACTAAACAATGTAATATTTTTCAATAAAAAAATTACTGAAAGTTCTTCAAGATGTGTTCTTTAAGATGGTATATTGATTGATTAAAGAAGTTTTGTAGTTTTCTTTTAAAAAAATTCATGAAAAAGGCCTTTTTTTGCGCTACAAGTGGGGGTAACGCCTTAACATTCTTATTAAAGAAGATTTTATCGTAGAAATTCAAAAGGTTACGTGGGTTTGAAAATTTCAAAGAATCCATTTTAAAAAAATGTATTATATAATAGTACAATGTGCCTAGAATATTCTCCCAAAGTTTTAAGTCAATCGGCGTAAAAGTCTAGGAGAGAGAGCCTTTGGGAATTCCCCCCGTTGGGAAAGGCCAACCAGGAGCGACGTAGGTATATCCCATTTTTCTCAAAACATTATTTTTGAAGTCGGTGGACACGATTTCTTAAAAACTAATGCACCGATCTCATTGAAATTTTGCACACTTGTTCAAAATAGCATTGACTGGTGATTGAACGAAGTTTTTTTTTATCACAACTAATTTCACAAGGCTATACGCAGTGTAAATTGTACCAAAATTGAACTATTTTGCATACAACTCTGCCAAAAATTCAAATTCCAATTTTTTTTAATCCTTAGTTCAATCACGAGCTATAATTATTTATTAACAGAAAAAAATGGTGTTTCAATTTCAGATAAAGCTATCATGAGTTATCCAGACCACCACGCGGACACGTTTTTCAGGGGTCTCCGGAAACCAGGTCCTATCGGCTGAATTTCTCAAATTTTTTAATGTAATTTTTTTTTCAATATCGTTGAAACGTTGCTCTTTTATGTGCTTAACATTTCGAATAAAATAATTCATATATTATATTTTGTTTAAAATCGAGAAAATATGCTTTTTTGCTTCGAAACCCACGTGACCCCTTAAGTGCGTAATCTTCTCGAAAATAAGCGTTTTTTGAATCCTTGGTACTTCTTCAATGTTTTATATTTACAATAAGAAACACTAAGAGGAGAATATGAGTTTTTTAAATCTTTTTCAGAGCTTACAGGTTCAATAATAATAATTATTTTAATATTTTATTTTGTTATAAGCGAAAAATCAGGAGTCGAAACTTTAAACCCATTTTTGTTTGAGAATCGCTCCTTCGAATGTGCTTGCACAATCGAATTGCTGTAATGAGGTTACCCTCGATTAACTTTAAAAAAATGTTGGACCAAATTCTTTAGCACATTTCGTAAGTTATTACCAAGAATTTGTGCAAAGTATTAAAAAATCCTTTTGTTATTAACATTCTTAAAACAAATAAAAATGTTCGTAGACATTGTAGTACGTAATTTATTCGAAAATCAACATTTTATGAATCTCTGGTACTTTTCCAATGTTATGTTATTTACATTGAGAAACAGTAGTATGTTGCTCCAAATTAAGTTTAAAAAATCGAAGAAATTAAAAAGACTAACGAACTGATTAGAAACGCCTACTAAACTAACTAAAAACGACTACCAAAGTGTCTCTATATAGTTTAAAAAAAAAACTCTGTTTTTAAGAAAAAACAGTTTTTCTTTAGTATAATGATAAGATTAAGAAAAAATATACAGTCCGCGGCACAAAATCGGCTGTTGAGCTGTGTTATTAAATTACTCGATTACTGACCCATGTACTGTTAAAAGTTTTGATTCGATCGCTCAACGATTTCGGCATGTTGCTCGGAAGATTCTCCGGGTCGTTGTAAAAATCCGGAACCCATCCGTATATCTAAAAAAAAAACGAAACACGTGATTACATAAACATTAGTATGCATTTTTTCAAATATAATTGTGCGCCCATCGTTGGAGCGAAGAAAACGATGTTTTACCCTATTAAGCTTGATGAACACACAAGGTGAGGAATTGTTAAATCCGTAGCCTTCGTCGGACGAGCAGGGACCCCATTTGTTAACATCAACGGCGCAAACGTTTCCCTCCTGCACTATCGGGTGGTCGTAGCTGCATATCTGTTGATTCCTTCCGGCGTTCGGTAATTTCGAAGAATTCAAGTAATCTGAAATCGATCAAGGAAAATGAATGAGCATGGAATCTTTTTCATTAATCTCCTAAAAATATTCGTTGTTCGATGATTTTTAAATCGTTGTGTCTCCGCGAAAAATTATTTTTCCATAATCTTGAAAAAAAATGTTCAACCTCCTAGTTTTTTAATAACCGGGTGAACATTTATTAATTTTTTTATAAACTCTTTTTTTACGATAAACAGTCAAGAAATTGGCAGAGTTTTCATTAACTTTGGAGGTCTCCACCGAGTGAGCGAGAAATGTTTTCTTACCGAATCGAATGTGCGACTTTAAGGGGCTATACCAGTGTGACACTTTCAAAAAATCGATTTTTTTTTGTTTTTCGACAGTTTATACTTTTAAGAATATCCTGTAAAAATTTCAAGGCCGTATCTCTAATAATGTTATCTTGCAAAAATCAATAATTAAATCTTTAAACGCGTTTTTCTCGAAATGAGATTTTTCAAATTTGCTGACATTGTAACTCAAAGAGCAATTACCCGATTGACTTGAAATTTGAACTGAGTACTCTTGAATATATTTACTCTACAATGACGTAGGATATTTTTGATTGGATAAAAATTGACGATTTGGCATTGAAAAAAACGACCATTTTATAGGCAAGAAAACAGACTCATTTTCATAACTACGCCATTTTGTTAGATTTTGATATTTTTCGAAAATCCTACGTCATTGTACAGAAAATACCTTCCAGTTTAACGACATTTTTTCCTTTTTCGGTTTCAGCTACTCAATCGACCGGAATCATGTCAGCAGTGGAGGAACTTTTTTTTTGGCGCCTCCGAAGGCAGCGCATAAGTCGCTTGGATCTCAATATTTTTCTATGAAAAATTATGTAATATAGGTCAAATATAGCCAAATATATTCTTAATTTTCCGAAACATTTAATCGAGTACTTTTCTTCCGAAAAATTTCCGAAAATCACCCACATTTTCAGCATTCACACTGGTATAGCCCCTTAATAGTCCAGACTTTTCCCTTCAGTTTGTTGTTTTTTTGATCAAATTTTTGCCTGATAATGTTTGACCGCTTTTAGCAATCAAAGCAGCTTGAGCTATTTTACAAGCTTTTATTTAACTTGACTTTCTGTGAGATGCAAAACGGACAATCGATATTTCAACCACTCCCCGACTATTTGGAGCTCTGAAATTTTGCAAACATGCATCTAAGAAGTGACAATGCATGATTCAACTTTTAAAAAATATCCATACATTTTTTAACTTTTCATGTAAAATTGGCGATATTTAATCAGCTGTAGAAAATCTCACTGTCACATTCAAACAAATTCGTAGACTGTGTTTGTATGTGAAATGTTTATATGTAGCAATTAGTCGTAAGTTCAATCCCAATTGCAGTCTTTGTTATTTTTTACAAGCATTTCATGTTCCTAACGTACAAACTCGTAAACTAGTAAACTACTAGTAACAATTAACTAGTAAAATAAATTAAATACTAAAAAGTAGAAAATAATTGATATGTAAAGAAAATAATTTTTAAAACAAGCTTTTATTTAATGTACTTTAGTACTTAAATTTAATACCTTTATTTAATACTTTAATTAATACTTTAATTTAATAATTTAATAATTTAATGTACTTGGTAAAAAAATAGGACTTGGTAAAAAAAAAATATTTTCTACTTTTTAAAGTAGAAAGTATTTTTTTTACCAAGTCCTATTTTTTACCTATATGTGACTGTAAATAAAAGCTTGGGGCGCTCAAAATTAAGACTTATGATCTTTAATTTACATAAATCCGTTAACATATGAACTGTATTTAATTTACTGTAAAACAACCTAAGATTTCTTAATAGAAAATTCTGAAACTGAGTATAAATGTGTGACAATATTTTTTTATCTAATTACTATTGTGCTAAATAAAATACAAGTAACGAAACTGAATTGATCAACTTTATCAAACATTTAAAAAGTTGAGCGCCCCAAGCTTTTATTCATAGTCACATATAGGATGGTAGAACAAATTATTTTCTACTTTTTAGTAACATTAAATAAAAGTTTGTTTTTTAACATTTTTTTACATGTAAATTTTAATGCCAATTCAGAATAAATCGAAGAGCTAAGAAGAACGGGAGGGAGCATATAGGAGAGAAGCACTATATATCGGATAGTTATCGGGGGTACTTTCTTATTTTTAGCTTCTTTCGTTATTCCCCAAGTCTGGGAATGCATGACGATGTTTCGTATCTTATTTTTATCTTTTCTGTAACTAAAATATCTGCAGACTGCAACAAGTGGCTATAGGTGGCGCTCGTAAAAGTCATAGAACGCGTTGCCTCGAGATGTCTGGCATGACGCACTTCCGTCGCGGGTTCGCCTAGCCCCCACCCTCCTTTAGCTCACATAGCTCTTTGAAATAAATTCGTACAATGAAGTAGTGCAAAACAATCGTACCCTGCTATTGGACATTTTATTTTGGCGACTTACAATGTGTGTGCATTAAAAAAGGCAAGCCCGGTATGTGCATGCGGTAGTTATACTTACGCTCTAAGAAGTGATCGATATTGGAGATCCAGTCCTGGACTTGCGTCGCATTTGACGCATCATACCATATCAGAGACCTCTCCTCGGTTCTCCGAGGTAAAGGCCGGAATCCCAAACCTGTCGATTGAAATTCGGTTAGAAAATGATGACGATAGGTTGAAGAGGTTAGGGGACCCTCCATGTTTCCTAGGCATCGTTCATAATTAAAAAATCATAATCATAATCCTAAAATCGTTCACATTGAAAAAGGCCCAACCCCGTCGTGTAAAAGGGGCCGACGTTTTGCCAAGTCGGCCCAAGACTTTGGCCAAACATCGGTTGCCGCCGTAACGTTTAGTCCGTAGAGTGGCTTATCCCCAAATTAATCCTTCTCAAAAATAACTATACGGAGAAAAAAAACCAATTGAATCAAAAAAATATATTGGTTGATCCAAATAAATGTGCTGCTGCGGAGTGCCACCGATATATGAGATTGTTACAATACTATAAAATATTGGAAAATGTGATTGACTTAAATAACATATTATTTTATTTGAAAAAGCTCTCCTGTTCTTTGAATAGCTACATTATCCTTCAAATAAAATTATATTCTATTGAAATAATTCTATGTACAATCCGTAGATGTATGGATGAAATAATTAAGCGGTTGCTACAACATTCTTTATTTCGTACAAAAATATAATCAATAGAATTAATTATTTCTTTACTGCATCGAAACGAATATGCCATGGGACGTAAGTTTTTCAATTTGTTTTAAATCTTAAATAAAAAATGAGCATTAGAATGATCATCCACGATAATAGTGGAGAGACTATCAGATATCCAATGGCATATCCATGGAGAGAATGTCAGATATTCAACTGATAAGAACAGATACTACACTTTGATTTTAGCCACAGGCCAAGAAGCGATACTCTTTGGGGCCATTCATAAAACACGTGACGCAGTGAGGGCGGTGGGGGGGGGGGGCAAATCGTCACACTTTGTCACAGGGGAGCGGGAGGGGGGTCGAGCAAAAGTCACGAGACGCTATAAGCATATTAAATCTGGAAAAGGGTGATACTGAGACGCTGAAAATTTTCTGTACTGCCCACCCAAAGTTCCGACTACGAGGAAGTCGCAAATTTTCTGAAATCGATTGAGACTCACCTGAAGCATCCTCGGGAACACATTGCATTCTAGGTGCATCGTGATAAAAGATTATCAAATTATTTATTATTGATGTTACATAACATAAAGAATATATTTCTTACTACGGGGGTCGTCCATTAATCACGTGAGGATTTTTAGGCCACTTTAAGAGCCTCCCTCGCCCATGGAGATATGTGGTGAGGTTCTTGGCTACACCCCCCCCCCCCCAACAACACGCGTATTTTTTTAAATAAGAAATGTCAGACAGAAGTGTCAGAGAGTGCGGTATCGTATTATGAAAAACGAAATAATAGTACAGTCGTACTGTCACCGAAAAACCCCATAATCGGAAAAAAATAGAAGAAGGCCAGTTTTTTAACAGATGATTCTGTAGATGCCGCGGGTGCTAAATCCAAGTTTGCCCAAAAATCGGGGTGTAGAGTTTTTTTTAGGGGATGAGGGGGGATGAGAGTTGATCAATGCCAAACTACAACCCCTACGAGGTCGGCGCCGAATGCTTTGTTATTACCAATTATCTGACGAAATTGTTCACTTTCCAAAAATTTGCCTATAAACCCGTCAGATAATTTTCAATAACGAATGAACTATGCAATATAAAAAAAATCCTACGTACTTCCATAAACAATATATTTTTCAAGATATATTCAACATTTCAAGTGAATCGGTTGAAAATTGTCTGAGTTATGTTTCCGGCTAACTTAAAAAATGCAGCTTTGAGATAAACGCTGCACAGCCGCCATTTTGAAATGAACCGCTTCAAAAAAATTATTGTATACAGTCACTGATATGTGTGATAAACACCCTTTTTTGTAATCTCGATTTATTTGGTAGTTTTTCTGAAAAAAAATCCCTAAAAAGCCTATTTTTTCGGCCTCTAGAGTGGTCTAAGGCCTTAATGGTCGACCCCACGTATAAATTGTGCGTTTTTATTTATTACATATATATTTACCTAAAGTAAACAATATAAATTGTTCGTTCTGAAATAGCTTATTAAAATGGTTTTAGTATTTTACTTGCTTCTTTTTGTTGAAAGAAAAACGAGAGAAGAGGGGGGGCGGGCTCCATGTCACGTAATTTTCTGGAGCGGCAGGGGGGGGCACCGGCACCCGTCACGAAATGTCACAGAGGGGGGGGGGGGGGGGGGGGGGGGTCGAATATTGATAAAATTTGCGTCACGTTTTTTATGAATGGCCCCCAACCCTATCAAAACCGGAAACCGCCTTTTGGCAGAGATTTCCATCGGTATCAAAATACGGCGCGTTGACATTTTTTCACTTATCGTCGATTATAAATCAATTGATTACGGAGCCCAGGTTACATAAACAGAAATTTATGTGTGCGTGTACATGCGTGTATGTCTCCGATCTCGTCACTTCTGTACTTTGCCACGTGCTTCGCTACACTGGAATACAATATGCATATTTACATGATTATATAGGGATTATATAAACCGACCAGCGAATGGACGGAGGCTGATTTATATTTAACGGGGTCCTCTAGTTTCTCGGGTCGAAAAAATCGATTTTTTTTTTCATAAATCACATCTACAACATGTGTAGAAAATGTGTGCCAAAGGATTTTTCGATATTCGAAGAGGTTCACAAGTATAAATCACATGCGCGAACTTTCAAACGCGTTTTTCTCGAAACACCATTTTTCGAAACGGTGACCACGATATTTCAGAAACTACTGCACCGATCTTGTTTAAATTTATACAGCATCTTTAATATGTTATAAGCCAACGATTGAACTAGGATTATCATGATTGCTTCGATAGTTTTTTTTGTACGAGCGAAAAACTTAAGAAAAAATGAGTAAAAAATAGAATGTAATTTTCAAAAGTGTATAAAAAAGTCAATTTTTGTAATTTAGAATTCACTCTAGTTCAATCGCTAGTCTTAAATATGAAGATTAAAATGCCGTTTGGTTTTTTGATTTCGGATAAACAGAACAGCCGCAATCGTGGTCACCGTCAAGCACCTCTTTCACTTGATGTCTTCCTGTCGGCCACTATAACCTTATTCTATTATATATTTTGACTTCAAAAAATTTTTAAAGCTTATTTAAATGATAATAAAGATTTTGCAAAAACAATGAGATTGATTATTTCGATGCTTTGCCCGTAAAAAATTATTGAAAAAGACGTAAAAAAACAGCCGAGAAACTAGAGGACCCCGTTAAAAGAAAAGAATATAAATTGCCGATATAAACTAAAATTACTATAATTTAGCAAAAAAATCACAGGTCTCGTTGAAACCAATTTCTCAGTTTAAGGCACCACACCACGGTAAAAGAAAATGTTGTCATTTTTTTTCTTCATTTTCTGAAAGATACATTTGTTGAGAATGCTCTCACCAATTTTTAAATATAAATTCGTAAAATTGGCGGAGATACAGCATTTTATGGGAAAACGTTCGAATCGCACGACCGCGCCGAGCGGCAGATGTGCGGCTTTGAACGCGTTTTTCTCGAAATGACTTTTGAACCTGGTTGACAACGTATTTAAAAAACTATTCATCCGATTTGCATGCTCCACGTGTTAAACTGTTCGAAAATCCAGTCTCTATGGCACCACGTGGGGATTTTTTTTATGACATTTTTTATAATATCTACATTATCCTTCAAATAAAATTGTATTCTATTGAAATCATTCTATGTACAATCCGTAGACGTATGGATGAAATAATTAAGCGGTTGCTACAACATTTTTTATTTCGTACAAAAATATAATCAATAGAATTAATTATTTCTTTACTACATCGAAACGAATATGCCATGGGACGTAAGTTTTTCAATTTGTTTTAAATCTTCAATAAAATGTGAGCATTAGAATGATCATCCACGATAATAGTGGAGAGAATATCAGATATCCAATGGAATATCCATGGAGAGAATATCAGATATTCAACTGATAAGAACGGATTCTACACTTTGATCTTAGCCAGAGGCCAAGAAGCGATGCTCTTTAGAGTTTCTTCGGCGTTTAAGTAGATTTTCGGTTCGCGCTACGCTTACGAGAAACGAGCGCGCGTGCGGCTTCTAGCGGTTACTCCGAGAACTACGGGTTTCCTCGCACCTATAATTTCGGCGGCGCTCGGCCATGATTGGGTTGAATTTTTTCAACCAAATGCGCAAGAAACAAATTTTAGTTTAGCATAATTTTTTAACCAATTCAGACACGCTTAATATTTTTCAATCAAAATAAAATAATAATATTTTAACGAATAATGTACTTGTAAATCAATATCGGATATGGTGAAAACAAATAAAATAATATATTTACTCAATAGAAATTTTATCTGAATCAAACGAGCGAAATTCAAGTTTTCTGGTGTACTCGAATCAACAATATTCATGTTATGAATTGATACGCTTTTTTTGTTCGCTGCAGAAAATGCATTAAAAACTATACAATTTGTTCGCAATATATTTTAGATAGTTTCAATTATATACTGTTCTCGGCTAACATTACATCTTTTGAATGAAATTTTTTATTAAATTTTATCATGTTATTAAAGTCAGCAGCGTTTTGTTTGGACTAATAAATCCGATTATTTACACCAACAATTTTACAATTGAATCAACGAAATTTCATTCAATAACACCAAGGATATTGGATCAATGATTTTTTTCTCAGTGTACGTTGAAGAGGTTAGGGACCCTCCATGTTCCCTAGGGTTGACGCACGCATTCGTGCTCTGAACGTTTTCGTGACTGCAGCGAGCTATGCGGTCATGGAAGGAAGCAGCAAAATCGTTCTCATTGAAAAAGCCCCAACCCCATCGTGTAAAAAGGGCCGACGTTTTGCCAAGACTTTGGCCAAACTTCGGTTGCCGCCGTACCGTTTAGTCCGTAGAGTGGCTTATCCCCAAATTGATCCTCCCTAAAAAGTAACTGGGAAATTACTTTTCATCCAATCTGCACAAAGTTACGAGGGCATTGCTTTTTAGGAATGATGAATTTGAGGATCATACTAGCCCACGTTTTTAGCCGGTTGAATTTCGATTCGGTTTCCGGTCTGATATTCAATTCGACTTCCGGTTCGATAGCCATTCGGCTCTCAGTTCGATACTAATTAGCGTTCTGGTTCAATGGCAATTCGACTTTCGGTTCGATATGAGATTTTACTATCGTTTCGATAATGATTCGGCTTCTCGTTCAAGGGGTCTTTTGACTTTAGACGCTAAAAAAGAGTATTTTCATGAATTTTTTTGATATGCTTATATTATAGATATTGATATAAAAGTTGTTACACTTAATAAATACACTTTCGAAATACACAAAAACAACTATGTATTCATGTAACCCAAAGAAACTTTAAACGCGTTTTTCTCGAAACAACGTTTTTCGACGGCTTGTTGATAAAATCTTCGAAACTACTGAACCGATCCTGATGAAATTTTAACCACATATTCTTTACAACTAGACCTATAGCGCATATCAAGGATTTTTTTTTGAATTTTGATATTTACTATTTTTTGTGCCAAAACGGTGAAAAAACACGTTTTTTTTTTGTTTTTTCGAAAAATGGCCGCCATTTTCTTATTTTTGCATTTATAAAAAATCGTATCATATGCGCTCTAGCCATTAACATACTGAATCTAAAACCGTTTGATTTTTTTGTTTCCGATGATCCATCTCGGAGATTTCATCAACAGCGCAGAACAACCATTTTTTTAGGACAGTTTTTGAACTACCATTTTCGTCTATTAATAGGGACTTAAATAAATTAAAAAAAAATGTTAAATGTATTTCGAAAGTATAATTTTTAAGTATAACAACTTTTATATCAATATCTATAACATATATCGAAAAAAATTCATGAAAATAGCCTTTTCTTTTAGCGTCTAAAGTGAGAAGTCCCCTTAATATCGCAACAACTTCCGGTTCGACAACTATTCGACTTTCGGTAAGATAGTAATCGACTTCCGGTTCGATATGAGATTCGACTTTCGTTTCGATACTGATTCGATTTCCGATTCGATCGTAATTCGACTTCTCGCTCAATAGCAAATCGACTTCCGGTTCGATAAGAGATTTGACTTTCGTTTCGATATCGCAGCAACTTCTGGTTCAACATCGATTCGACTTTTGGTAAAATAGCTATCGACTTCCGGTTCGATAGTCGTATAAAATGTTGATTTTCCGTTTAAGGGGTTACCCCCACTTGCGATTTTTTTTATTGCATTTTTTTGAAGCATAAGTATTTTTGAAGTATAAGTATAAGTAGCCCGGAATAGATGACTCTATGTAAGTTTACAAAAAAAAAAATATTTTCTTCGTGTAAACTGAAATTGAAACTTTAAACGTGTTTTTCTCAAAATGGCATTTCTGAAGTCGGTGACCAAGATTACTCGAACACTAATGAACCGATCTTCTTGAAATTTTGCAGGCTTATTTAATACATAAAAATGTAGTCTTTAATCGTTCGATTTTTTTTTCGAAAAAAATGGCCGTTTTATAGCCAAAAAACGGCCGTTTTTTTTTTCGTTAAAATCGAACCATTAACTTGGACTGTCCGCCATTTTGTGAAAAATGAATATTTTTTAAAATCCTTGGATTAAAGACTAGTTTATACTTATATTAGACTAAATCCATCCGCATTTTTTTTTTCAGATGATCCACTTCGCCGCAATGTTGGTCACCGCAAACCGTGTATATAAAAACATTATTTCATTGACGGCCATTTGCCACTAAACAATGTAATATTTTTCAATAAAAAAATTACTGAAAGTTCTTCAAGATGTGTTCTTTAAGATGGTATATTGATCGATTAAAAAAGTTTCGTAGTTTTCTTTAAAAAAATTCATGAAAAAGGCCTTTTTTTTACGCTACAAGTGGGGCTAACGCCTTAACATCGCATCGTCGTTCGATGCGACATCGAAACGACTTTTGGCTCAACATCGAACCAACTTCCGGTTCGCAAATCTAAGATTTTCATAGTGCCTCGAACTTCCGGTATAAAAAAAAGTTCCAAGTTCGTTTCATGGTCGCGGGCTGCGAAGCGTAGTTAATCTCATTAGAGGGTCAGTCTCGTGACTAATGTACGTTCTTCTAGAGAGTCGAGTGTCAACTATCATTTAACCGTAGAGTCAAGAGTTTGTCATTGAAGTAGCCGAAACGAGAATGGTGTTTTATCGCCCGGTTCACTCTTAAAAAACGGGGTCCCAGGAAAAGCTCATCACGCGACATGGCTAAATAAAACAAACGGATCACCCAGTGATTTTTTTTTCGAGGATGCATCAATCATCGTCCGGACATATATACATGTATATGTGTAAACGTTGATTTTATTCACTATTGTGCTGCGCCGGTACAAACCGTCGCCTCGTATCGCTTTCCTGACATTTTAGTGATATACGACGTTCACGCGAAGGGAGCAAATTATTTCGTGATTATTCTTACCGGGATTTGTTCCTATTAAACTACTTTCTAGCGTCCATCTAGGCTTCTCCAAACTCAACGAGGCCATGAGCCCTTTGTAGCACAAGGCACAAAAAACCGCGAGAGCGCTGAAGAAAACGAGGTAGAAGAGTCCGGTAACACCTGCGAACACAAACAGTTTACATTTTTTTAAAGCGTTCAACTGCACGTCGATCACACATTAACCGGCTATACCAGTGTGAACGCTGAACATTTGGGTGATTTTCAGGAATTTTTTGGAAGAAAAGTACTCAATTGAATGTTTCGGAAAATTAAGAATATATTTGACTATATTACATAATTTGACCTATATTACATAATTTGACCTATATTACATAATTTTTTCATAGAAAAATGTTGAGATCCAAGCGACTTATGCGCTGCCTTCGGATGCGCCAAAAAAAAGTTCCTCCACTGCTGACATGATTCCGGCCGATTGAGTAGCTGAAACCGAAAAAGGAAAAAATGTCGTTAAACTGGAAGGTATTTCCTGTACAATGACGTAGGATTTTCGAAAAATATCAAAATCTAACAAAATGGCGTAGTTATGAAAAAAAGTCTGTTTTCTTGCCTATAAAATGGTCGTTTTTTTCAACGCCAAATCGTCAATTTCTATCCAATCGAAAATATCCTACGTCATTGTAGAGTAAATATATTCAAGAATACTCAGTTCAAATTTCGAGTCAATCGGATAATTGCTCTTTGAGTTACAATGTCAGCAAATTTGAAAAATCTCATTTCGAGAAAAACGCGTTTAAAGATTTAATTATCGATTTTTGCAAGATAAAATGATTAGAGATACGGCCTTGAAATTTTTACAGGATATTCTTGAAAGCATAAACTGTCGAAAAACGCAAGAAAAATCTATTTTTTTAAATTGTCACACTGGTATAGCCCCTTAATGTGCACAAAAATAAATGTCCGAACGATATTTCAATTATTTTACTTATTGCTACGAAATAATTTTTTTTAAATAACCCTTGTTTTCGCGTCGTCACCATAGCCTAACCCCTTAAGACGGAATGACACCTCATCGCGGTCGGTATGGTAGAATAATTATAGATACCCAAAAATCTCTGAAACGGCTCTTCAGATCCCGTCGAAACTTTGCCGAACGACGTCAAATAGATAGACGAACAGCTGTCTGCCCCTCAAATACAGAAAATTTGTTCAGACAGCTGTTCGTCTATCTATTTGTCGTCGTTTGGCAAAGTTTCGACGGGATCTGAAGAGCCGTTTCAGAGATTTTTGGGTATCTATAATTGTTCTACCACACCGACCGCAATGAGGTGTCATTCCGTCTTCAACGAATTATTCTAACGGCTTTCGCGTCGATAACACCGGAACTACGAGTTCGCTTGGAAATGCTTCCGCGAGATGGCACTAGCGTCGCACATAGCCAAGCGACGCGTCTACTTAGGAATATGATGTCCACGCATGTTCGAGACTCGTGTACCTGAAATACGCGCTAAGCCTGGCCGCGTGCCAGTGAAAGAGTGTATGCTAAATTTAACCATCGTAAATATTTCTCGTATACGAAATTCAATGAACGAGCCCGCGCGTAGGACGAGGTTTTCGGCTGGAATCGAGGAGAATTAATGCTCAAGTATTTACCCGATGGATTGTAAATATAGGCTGAAGGGCCTCGAAATTTGGAGCATGCGTACACATACGTCTGACGTTATAGCGTCACGGAAATATACACGTGTCTTGTCGAACAAAAAAATTCGGACTATATTGCTTCACGCTCTTTGTATTTTCTTACTCACTTATCCACGCGACATTCACGGAATCGGAAGAAATTGGTTCCTAAAACCTCTTCATTGCTTCATTCACGAGTTTTCACTACGATATAGTGCTGCCCCCGCAGCACATAACTCAGAAACAGATATACAAAAACAATTTTTTTAAGATGACTTCGTGGGCTGTGAAAAAAAATATCTATAAGACAACTATTTTAAGGCGGGAGCCTGAATTGGAAGGTCCAAAAAAAACGTTTTTTTCGGGCATTTTTTTAGAAGAGAAAATCACAAGCGAGCCCAGTAAAAATTGAGGTATCTTATCATATATATTTGAAATGTATAAAAAAATGTTTCAACATGCAACAATGAATGACCCCAGATTTATCAGCCTATTCCATGTGCGTCTTGCCACTGGAGTCCCCAATTGGCGGGAAAGATGCAGTTCGTAATTTTTGACTGTACCACATAAACCAAAAAAAAATTCAATTGTCATATATTTTTCTTCTCGGCGAATTAAGGGGAGGGTAGGGGTTTCAGCGTGGAAAAAAAACACCTTTAAACAGGGGTAGAGTAAATTTCTTGAAACCTTTTGTACATTGTTGAGTGTCAATTCAAGAACATTCTGTGAAATTTGTACGCGAAAATATCCACAAACAAGCCGGTGCCGCGTTTTTCTCGAAACCACTTTTTCAAAGTCCGTGTTCACTGCCATTTGAAAACTACATGACCGATTTATTTCAAACTTGGTACACACTTTCTACATATAAAATACCTCCCCCCAACGGTTAGTTTGAGCTTTTTTTTACATTGAGGGGGTTTTCCACCTCCAGAATGGCGGAATTTTTCGTGAAAAATAGCACTTTTCACTTTACATGACCACCAAAAATTTATATATGAAAAAAAAATCATCAAAGACCGTTGGGGGGACGATTTGATGATACTCTGACTAAATTTTAATGGTACTTGATTTCAGATAATTTCTAGCTGAGATGCAGTGAACACCGCAAATCTTGTTTTTCCAAAGGCGTTCTTGGAAAAGCTTTGTCACCGGCTTGTTTGTGGACATTTACGCGTACAAATTTCACGGAATGTTCTTGAAATGACACTTAACAACGTACAAAAGGTTTGAATAAATTTGCTCTATTCATATAGATGAAAAAAAATCGCAAAAAAGTGTTTTTTTTTTCACACTGAAACCCCTACCCTCCCCTTAAGAAAAAGCGGAAAAAATCGTGAAATTATAATTTTTCTCAGGTTTGAAAAAAAAAGGTGTTTAGAAAAACACTTTAAGGTGCTGTAAAAATTATTAAAATAAAATTTTCAACGACTTTTTAAATTCACTCAGAAGAGATTTTCATACTGAAGAAAATTAACTTTAGTTTGATTCAATAGGTCGTTTAGTTTTTTTTTGCTATCACGCCCGCCAATTTGGAAAAATCGTGAAAATGACAACTGGAGAAAACGCGCTTCAAAGTTTCCAATAGGAGGAAATATCAATATCAAAGCCTTAAGGGGGAATCTATTCCTGAAGTTGTATCACACATAAATAAATAAATATTTAGATACATAATAATGATCAACAGAAGTAACATAAATAAAATTAAAAATATAGTGTAGCATCTAGAAGTTGTAATTCTCTATATGAACTTTAAAACTAACGTAACATGATTATGAATATATGCATGAAAGTTATGAAAGTTCCAGTGGGCTGTAAATGACGAAGTAATCCGAAGAAAACGTATATTCAAATAATTCGATATAGAGACTTAATGAAAATATGGAGAGTAGGGTGGCCCAAATTTGAGCTCTACTTTTTTCCTTTTTCTCGCCATCCTATTATCTTATTAAAAAAAAAATTGTCGCAAAATCCGTAAGCGGTCGAAAAATATTTAGAGGTCGCTCAAGCCTCCCAAAAATTCAAGTTTTCATTAAAAAAGCGATTTTTTTTGTTCACTTCTCACCCATGAATTTTACGTTTTATAATTTTTAAATTAAGTTCGCGAAAGCTCGAGCCTGCCAATGAATATTCAGTGATCGCTCAAAAGCTTCGGAATTTCCAATTGTCGCGATTTTTTTCTCGTCTCACCCATAAATGTAACACTTTGCAAAATTTTTAAAACAATTAATCCTTTTTTTCTTCAGAAACGGATTTTTTAAATTTACCTCACACTTCTCATCCGATAAAACGGCGGACCTATAATTTTGTTTCCGATAAAGAGCTTTAAAGAATTTTTTTCTAAGAACAAAGATTATAATTCTTGGGTTGGTAGTGTGAGGTAACTTTGAAAAATCTGTTTCTAAAGAAAAACGATTAATTGTTTTGAAAATTTTACAAAGCGTCAAATTTGTGAGTGAGATGAGTAAAAAAAAATTGGCGAAAATTTGAAATTTCGAAGCTCTTGAGCGACCACTATATATTCATTAACCGGCTGGAGCTTTCGCGACAATTTTTTTTTCGTTAAAGAAGATAATTGGATGGTGAGAAAAGGAAACAAAAATAGAGCTGAAATTTGGGCCACCGTAATGGACAGTGATATCAGAATACGATTTAAATAGTAGTAATAAAAAAGCCTTCATTTCATCAACTCAAAATCTCATAAATTCAGTTGATCAAAAAAATAACTTCTAATCGACATCTTATGGATACCCCGGTTCTAATATCTTTTAAACCTTTTAAGTGAATTTTTTAAGTATCCACTTTTGGTGGTCTCCCGTAGGTGGCGCACAAGAGACCATTCCGATGGTGTTGAAGTTTGCATCGTTGAAATGCATAGAAAATTCCACTTAGTTCTTTCTTTTCTTCATTTTCATTATAATATAAAATATTTTTTGCAGTTTTTGGTTACAAATTGTCAATGAGGATTCTCAAAATGTTTCGGTGACTTCCCCAGCCTATATGTGCTTAAAAAAAATACGGGATACGAACAAAAATACATTTTCGTTGCATTTCAACGATGCAAACTTCAATGCCATCCATTCCGACCGCTTTGCGTTTCCGTTTAGTGTCGTTCAGGATCTCCAAATCTTAACCGATATATCATTTGGAGCTCTTTATGGCATTTTGCACGCTAGGTTCATTTTAAGGGGCTGTACCAGGGTGACACTTTAAAAAAATTGATTTTTTTTGTTGCCTTTTTGACAGTTTATACTTTCAAGGATATCACTATCATTTATGTCAACATCATTTTATCATGCAAAAATCGATAGTTAAATCTTTAAACGCGTTTTTCTCGAAATGCGATTTTCGAAATTTGCTGACATTGTAACTCGAAGAGCAATTATCCAATTGACTTAACATTTGAAGTGAGTACTCTTGAATGTATTTACTCTACAATGACGTAGGATTTGTTTAATTGGATGAAAATTGACGATTTTTCATTGAAAAAAACGACCATTTTATAGGCAAGAAAACCGACTTTTTTTCATAACTACGCCATTTTGTTAGATTTTGATATTTTTCGAAAATCCTACGTCATTGTACAGGAAATACCTTCCAGTTTAACGACATTTTTTTCCTTTTTCGGTTTCAGCTACTCAATCGGCCAGAATCATGTCAGCAGTGGAGGAACTTTTTTCCGGCGCCTCCGATGGCAGCGCATAAGTCGCTTGGATCACAATATTTTTCTATGAAAAAATTATGTAATATAGGTCAAATAGAGCCAAAAATATTCTTAATTTTCCAAAACATTTAATTGAGTACTTTTCTTCCAAAAAATTCCCGAAAATCGCCCGAATTTTCAGCGTTCACACTCGTATAGCCCCTTAACTTTCCAATCTTTTGCAAGCCATCTTTAACTTTCGAATCTTTTACAAAGTCATATTTTGCTCGGTACAATTTGAATACATCACAACTTTCTGTTGAGTTTGCATCAGTTTTTCGTGTGTACGATAATCCGCAATAAAGTACGATAAATCTTTTAAAAATACCATTTGGGAGACTACGTCGTCGACTACTACTTTATATCTAGCGTGTTCGCGATTGATATTCATTTATACGGTGTCTGAACGAACCTTCGGAGGGCTCGGCAATATGAATATGTTGGGAAAACAAGCTGAAGACTCGGCAGTTTCGTAACAACAACATATTCTCTATAAAAACAGATATTTCTCTTTTTCCGACATCGGCACTACAATCTCTTTCTTTTTCTCTTTCCATTTTCTCGTTTCTTACACATCAGTTACCAACTCCTCGGCATGGTTAAAACTATTTCGAAGGCCTGAACGCGAGTGCGGCATCTTGCCCTAGGCGATTCGTTTCGGGCCTCGAGGCAATCGAGCGGACGATCAAAACGTCTCGAAACGAAGTAGAAAAAACAAATTCAAAACACCAGTTGCCCGTCAAACGGGCGAATGGTGAAAAGATTTGGTCACCTTGTCCCAGCATGTGATTCGAAACTCTCAAATGAGGCTGCACGTGCCTCTCGCGTCAACTTCATAATTGGAAATATCCACTGAATCGAGACCGAGGAAAAATGGGACAAACGCTATGGAAAACAAAAACGACAGTGTCAAACCGGGAGAATTAACTGTTCGCGACGCAATCAATCTTGTCAGTTTGATTTATCGCTGAGTGAGAAAATATGCTGGTTTCAAAAAAAAAGAATTAAATTTATTGAAAATGTACGGTTGGTTCTTCTAAATATACCCGACAAAAGAGGCCATTAAAAAATGTTAAGAATTTTTTCAATGCAAAATCGCGGCACACTGGCAGTCTGTCGGACGCCATGTTTTTTGGTGAACCCCGCCGCGGTGGAATTGGTCTATTTTATAGGACTGAACCAAGAGCAAAATACCGATTGGTATTTTTTTTCCGAAAAACTACAAAATAAATCGTGATTACAAAAAAGGGTGTTTATCATACATATCAGTGACTGTATACGATAATTTTTTTGAAGCGATTAATTTCAAAATGGCGGCCGTGCAGCGTTTATCTCAAAACTGCATTTTTTAAGTTGGCCGGAAACATAACTCAGACAATTTTCAACCAATTCACTTGAGATGTTGAATATATCTTCAAAAATACATTGTCTATCTTTCGCATTTCAAAAATTTGCCTAAAAAATTGTCAGATAATTGTTAATAACAGAAGAACTGTGCAATATGAAAAAAAAATCCTACGTACTTCCATAGACAATGTATTTTTCAAGATATATTCAACATTTCAAGTGAATCGGTTGAAAATTGTCTGAGTTATGTTTCCGGCCGACTTAAAAAATGCAGTTTTGAGATAAACGCTTTATAGTTTTTCGGAAAAAAATCCCCAAAAGCCTATTTTTTCGGCCTCTAGAGTGGCCTAACCCCTTAAGGGGGGAACCTCCTCCAGACTACAGGTTTTTCAAAATTTTTCTACAAAAAATTGACAGCCGTTATTGCAATGAATCAAATTACATAATAATATTGACGTTTAAATGAATACAATTTTTTTTCATGAGTAGAAAAAAACAAAATGACGGCGCTAGAGGTGCTCGAACTTGGCTCCTAGAGTTTGCGCCGTGGAACTCCCAGGTCCTTATAGTTAACTAAAATAAACGAAACAATTTTTTTTTTCATTAAAATAAGTCATTCCGCTTTGCACGAACCTAAATTTAGCAACAAAAAAATTGAAAATTTGTGGACAAGAAGAAAAAAAACACTTTTTTAAATAAACAAATCGTTAAGAATAATATTTATTGTAACAATTTATACGAAATTTTAGGTTTATGCCAAGGCCGATAAGTTAACGAATTTCTGTAAAAAATTTCAAGTCGATTGGTTCATTACTTTTTGAGTTACATTCCACGGCAGGGAAAAAACACGTTTCGAGAAAAACTCGTTTGGAGTTTTCGTTCTTGAAAAGTAGAATTTAGAGTGATTTATAATTACCCAAGCTTAATATGCGATGCCAGGGCCATAAAGAACCCGGAACTAATCTGGGCTGTATTTTTCTCTTTTTGTGTCAACTGTTTGTGTGAAAACGAAAAATGACGGTTACACAGGCCGAATTTTTCTTTACAATCGTCGGAAGTGCTCTCTATTATTCAAAAAGTAAACGAGCAAACTTGTTTGGCTAAGAGATTAAAAGGTAGAGGCCGCACAGCGCGCGCGCTCGTTTACCTACTCTGTACTTTTGGAGGGCATCACTTCGGTGACTTCCTAAGGACCTTTAGGGCTTTCTGATGGGCTTCAAACTTTGGGAATATATTCTTCAGATACTAAATGAATTTTTAAAGCAATGAAAAAAAATGTATATCTGGAGGAGGTTTGCCCCTTAATACTGAAACGAAACACTAGTATAGTATCAAAGATGTTTGTAATTTTACAAACATCTTTAGTACTTTGCTAATGTTTCATATACTGTAAAACCCTAGGCTATAAAGAAGCAATCAATAATTGTATTTTGTTCGAACAAGAAGATTGTATAAAAATATGCGTATTTT
Organism: Ophion slaviceki; assembly: GCA_944452715.1. NCBI lineage: Eukaryota > Metazoa > Arthropoda > Insecta > Hymenoptera > Ichneumonidae > Ophion > Ophion slaviceki. The sequence continues at coordinate 20,059,397 of OX101791.1, forward strand.
AATATTTGTTAAAATTTAAAATATATTAAAATTTAATATTCATTAAATTTGAATATATATTAAACATTTTATATTTATTAAATATTGAAGAAACGCTGCGGAATTAGATTTTTTTCGAACAAGCAATTTACATAAAAATGTTTGTATTTCAATATTGATTGAAATACAAACATTTTTGTATAAATTTCTTATTCGAAAAACATCTAATTCCGCGGCGTTTTTTTCAGCGATCTCTATAAGCTTGAAATGTAAAAAATACGATATTTTATTGCTTTCTTATAGCCTAGGATTTTATAGCTTACGAAACACTTCGGTATTTTACTCCTGGTAATAATTTGCTCCTGTTATAAAAGTGTTTGTAATTTAACATTTATTGAAATACAAACATTTTTATATAAATTCCTTGATCGAAAAAAAAAATCGAATTCCGTGGCGTTACTTTGAGCCGTCTGTATAAACTTGAAATGTAAAAAATACGATTTTTTATTGCTTTTTTATAGCCTAGGATTTCAAATCTAATTTGCAACAACGATATATTAAAAATGCCAAAAATGAGCAAAGATATGACGATTTTTGTGTAGGGGCGGATATCCCCGCTGTGGTAAATCATTTTTCCTTTGGTGTTTCTCTCGAAACTACCTTTCATGAATCAGTGTACGTAAAATCTAAAAAAAAAAATATTTTTAAACTAAACTAAAAACTATTTTTTAACTAAAAAGAATTCGTCTGATTGGCTTTAAGTTCAGCACTTTGTTCAAGTAACAATAACTCCATTGTTTACCGATAATTGTCAACAGAAATTCAAACATAGTAGGAACATGTATTAATTATCCGTAAAATCCCGACCGCACAATTAAAAGACTCATTAAAAAAAATTAAAAACCGACCTACTTATTGGGCCTCAAGTTTACGCAGACCCCTTAATTCCTCTCTCGCATTTGTATCGAGCACGGGGAGTATTTCATCTTGCCGGAGATTTCTGAAAAAACGTCTGCCCATAATTTACGCGGATCCGCTAATCTCACAAGGCCATTCCTTTCCCGCTTCAGTGACTTCTCTCACACGCGTTACTCGCAAAACCGAAATTACTCTCACGACACTAAACTACGAACGCAAGGACGTGCCTTGTTGCTTTTTTTTCTAACTTTACGTATTTATCCGCGGACTCGTTTCATTTGTCTCGTGGTTTAATAAAGCGGTTAGCGGTTTGGTCCCGAGACCGAATATTTATATGCGCATATGAACACAGTCCATTTGTGTACTTACACCTAACGAGGTTATACGATGCTTTTATGAGCAGTAAATCGTCGCATCGATCGACGCACATACGTTTTACAATCCATCAGGATTACTATATATCGATTGCCATATCTCTCTCTCCATCCGCCTCTTCATGTGTGTGGCGCGTGTTCTTCGTTGTATGATGTGGAACATACGAGGGGCGAACGCGGCAAGAAAACCCCTGAACGTAGATGCGCGCAGAGCTTCGATAAAATTAATTTGTTCTGGCTGCGTTGCTATATACGAGAATGTCTTACACCCTGCACCCCTTGGAACTCGTCGTTTTCGTTCTAGTTTGTGTGTGTGTGCGTGCGCGCGCGTGTGTGCGTGTGTACACATGTGCGTGTGCGTTTAGATAAATACATGTGTATGTATTATGTACGCTTATATGTATGGAGAGTGCGTGATGTTTACAGGCCTTGCCCACGTTCCGTAAGTAATTGCTACACACGGAGAGAGTCAAAAAGACACTAATGTGGCTCTATCGAATCACCTTCAACCGGTGAAACGAAGTCCAAGATAGAAGCGCGTTTTTTTTTCACATTCTGACAATGATTGTTAGACCCGAGATCGAAGGGAAGAGTATCTTGAGGCGGGACATACATTTCCAATAATCAAAAAATCTATTTCTTTTTTTCTTTCTTTTAGGGGCTAAAATTTGGGTGATTTTCAGGAATTTTCTGGAGGAAAAATACTCAATTAAATGTTTCGGAAAATGAAGAATATATTTGGCTATATTTGACCTATATTACATAATTTTGTCATAGAAAAATATTGAGATCCAAGCGACTTATGCGCTGCCTTCGGAGGCAAAAAAAACGTACTTTGACTTTCACTGGAAGGTATTTCCTGTACAATGACGTAGAATTTTCGGAAAAAATCAAAATCTAGCAAAACGGCGTAGTTATGAAAAAAAGTCTGTTTTCTTGCCTAAAACATGGTCGTTTTTTTCAATGCCAAATCGGCAATTTTCATCCAATCAAAAATGTCCTACGTCATTGTAGAGTAAAAATATATTTCAAATTTCGTTCAAATTTCAAGTCAATCAGATAATTGGTCTTTGAGTTACAGGGTCAGCAAATTTGAAAAATCTCATTTCGAGAAAAACGTCTCTAAAGATTTAACTATCGATTTTTGCTAGACAAAATGATATTGATATAAATGATATCAATGATAATGATATTCTTGAAAGTATAAACAGTCGAAAAAGGCAACAAAAGAAATCGATTTTTTGAAAATGTCACACTGGTATAGCCCCTTAAACGATAGAACTATATATGTAGAATATTTTCCTAAAGTTTCAACGCGAAATTCGAAAAACTTCAAACGTTACAGCTCGTCAACGCGGTGCCTCACCGCTTGGATTCGGAACGAGCGTGAACTTCAAACGCGTTTTTCTTGAAGCTGCATTATCGAAATTGGCGTGCAGGATTACTCAAAAACTATTAAGGGGTACGGCCACAGTAGAATTTTCAAAAAATCGATTTTTTTTCTCGCTAAAACGGTGCTTTATCATCATAAGAATAAGTTATTATTCGATTTATAGCAAGACATTTTTTTTCACCGACTTTGCGCGTATAGCGTAAGGCCACCTCTGGCACGGCCACAGAGTATCTAAAACTTTAAACGCGTTTTTCTCGAAACAGCTTTCTTCTAATTGGCGTGACAAATAACTTAAACAATTGTCACTCGATTTACTTCACATTCAAAAGTTATGTTCCCAATTGCATTTCGCTGAGAAGTACGTACGGAATTTCTGATTAATCGAAAACTTTTTATTTTATGAGCAGTTCTATATGAAATTTTTCACTGAAAATTCATTCAAATACCTACAACTTTTGAATAAAACAATATTTTTTAAATTCCGTACGTAATTCTCTAGGTATTCTAATGTAGATTGACGAGAATTTTTGTTCTAGGTAAAAAATTGTGGATGCTAAATGTCACGCCGCGGAGCGCCAAAAAAAGAGAACGAAGAAAGTATTAGTAGACGGCCATTTTGTACATCGAAAAAAATATATATATTTTTTCTAACAGCTTGATATTCATACTAAATAGATGTGCAATTAATTTTAGGAGTGAATCACTTTTTCATACGAAAAAAATTTGTTAAATTCGCACATGATTTTATACCCGTTACTGCGGCCTAACCCCTTAAGCCGATTGAGTTGAAACTTGGTGGACATATTGATAATATTGGTTTGACGTCTACTTGACGAGAATTGTTTTTGAAAAATTGGAACAAAACTACTTTTTTAATCCACATTTTACAGAAATGTTGCGTGGAATGTTGATTTTTGGTTGTAAGCACGTGCCATTTTCTTAAATTTAAATTTTCTTCATTTTAATTACCGTCACATAGAAACTACACATGTTCTAACTGGAAAAAGGTTGGAAGTTTTTCGCAAATCGAAGTCTACGGGAAGCTAGACTGCACGCCAATTCGCAACTCCCGCGGCGATCTTGCTCTGCTCCTTTGTAGAATCTGCCACAGCTCTCTCCTTTTGATGAAGAATTAATTTAAAAACATTGTTTCATTAAGGGGTTACCCCCACTTGCGATTTTGAAAAAATCGATTTTTTTTTATTGCATTTTTTTGAAGTATAAGTATCCGGGCCCATACTTCTGTATGGGCCCGGAATAGATGACCCTATGTAAGTTTACAAAAAAAAATATTTTCTTCGTGTAACCTGAAATTGAAACTTTAAACGCGTTTTTCTCAAAATGGCATTTCTGAAGTCGGTGACCAAGATTACTCGAACACTAATGAACCGATCTTTTTGAAATTTTGCAGGCTTATTTAATACATAAAAATGTAGTCTTTCATCGTTGGATTTTTTTTCGAAAAAAATGGCCTTTTTATAGCCAAAAAACGGCCGTTTTTTTCGTTAAAATTGAACCATTAACTTTGACTGTCCGCCATTTTGTGAAAAATGAATATTTTTTAAAATCCTTTGATTAAAGACTAGTTTATACTTATATTTGACTAAATCCATGCGCATTTTTTTTTCAGATGATCCACTTCGCCGCAATGTTGGTCACCGCAAACCGTGTATATAAAAACATTATTTCATTGACGGCCATTTGCCACTAAACAATGTAATATTTTTCAATAAAAAAATTACTGAAAGTTCTTCAAGATGTGTTCTTTAAGATAGTATATTGATCGATTAAAAAAGTTTTGTAGTTTTCTTTAAAAAAATTCATGAAAAAGGCCCTTTTTGCGCTACAAGTGGGGGTAACGCCTTAAAGTACACCTAAAGTTTGATAATTGTAGAATAATTATTTCTAAATATAAAAAATCCCTCTATATTGCTATTTTTCCTGTCTATATGTACAGCCCGCCTTAAGCGTGTGTAAAATTCCAACCGCGCTATGCCAATATTCTCATCAGAAAAAAATATTGAAAATCGACCTTTTCATTGGACTCCAAATTTATGCCGACGCGTTAATGGGCTTTCGAGTGAGAAAAACGACATTGATTCAAAATTCATGTTTACAGTAACGCTATATGATCAAGGCTCGAGTTTAATCTTGCGATCACGATCTTCCGAGTTCGAGAGAACGTTGTCGACACGTGTCCACATTTATTGTGTCATACCTTCCAGCAACGTGGTAAACATATTTTTATCCATATCTCCAAAGTTGTACCATTGCGATCGGGGGTGACAAGAAACAAAGGCGCGGGCGTATGACGGAAAATGAAAATGTTGAAACGGGCGCACGCACATTGGACAAAGCAAACACGCGAGATTAGCCCCGTTTATCTTACCGATATGAAAACGCCGCTCTCCGATCGATTTTCCTTTTTTTGGTACTATTATTCCTTTGGGGAGAACTTCCATTCGACGAAAATTAGTTCCGGTAAGGCAATATTTTCGTGCAGTCCTATATCTAATTATGGGTGATAAAAAACTTCCGCGTACCTTGAACGTATTCAAATTTACTGATATTGCACATTTTTGCGTAGCTTCATTCGTACTGCCCCGTCTGCTGACTCACTTCCGCTTGAATTATCGTCCGATCGTCATATCGCCTACGCCCAACCACGCTCTTGAATTCTCATGAACAAAGTGGTCTAAAGATAACGAGTCGGAAAAAGAGGAGTTTCAAGCAATAGTGACAATGAATTGTCTATTATACTATCCGATTTATTTGCGGACTTGGATGGAGGTTATGAGTTGTCGAAAAATAATCAGTTTTCTTTTTTTTGTTTACGGGGCGTACGCAATTCCCCCCCCCCCCCCCAATCTGATTGGGGGGTTGCGTTACGTAACGATTTTAGAACTGCCAGAAATAGGGAAATTTCCGCACGTTGAAGTTTTGAATTTAAAACTTGCTCGCAATTTTAACGCTGAAAGTTGACAGCTTTCGATACGAAATGTCAGTTAAGGTGGTTCTGTAGTTTTGGTCAAATCTTAGGAATTGGCTGAAATCTAAGTATGGTGTAGATACTTCCATCATGAACGGATACCCAAAAATTCAAATCGATTCACCGTTTAGTTCATGAGATAATTGCAATTGAATATGGGTATTTTTGTACGCGATCCCTATACCTAACACGTAAACCGATAGGAGTTTGCTCGCATTTCTGGATATAGGTTCTAAACGGAGCTTAGGATTAACAAATAAAAACACACGTGTACGCAGTACTATCGTGGGATTGATTTTTAAAAAATGCCAAACTTTGACCGTTTATTTTCGGAGATATCGACTTATGAAAAGTGGAAATTTTATTCCACACCGAACTCGGGCCCAATCATCTGTAACGGAATGGCAACAGTGTACGCTGCAGCCAGCTGATCGGCGCGTGGTCTGGGAACTCGAAACGTGTTTTTTTTTCCCGTGTTCTAGTAATTCTGAGACGTATGTGAAATGAATTTATTCTACAAACAAATTTAATTTTTTCAATTTATGCATGTATTTATGCATGTATTTGTCTTTGTTACAGCGAAAACAGTTCAAACTGTCGGCAAGATGTTGTAAATCCACGATCCGACGTCCTTCGACAGAGAATTTTTCTTGCTGATCGTTGAGGTTATGGTTATTCTCATCGCGTTTAGCCGCATTTGCTTGACACATGGCTGCCACAGCTTTCAGTCTTTTAGCAAGCGCCTTTTTTCTTGTAAACTTTCCTTCGCATCGAATTTGGGTTGACATTTTCACGCTTTTTTTATTTATATAAAATATTTCGCGAAAGACGGATCGTGGGAAGCTCAACGCTATGACTGCAGGAAAATCGCGCTGTTGCCACGATTACAGCGCCGCTCTCTATACGAGTATGAGACCTATCTATGCATGAGGTGCGAATGTGTAGGACATATAGAGGGTGCAAGCTCTGTCAAAAATGTACAACCAACCGCATCGTATAGACATTGGATGTTACTATACGCTTCGACCGAAACTTTTGGCTCATACGTGTACTTACAGAAGTAGCTTAAGGGGGGAAGTCACTGTGCAAGAACTTGCACAGTAGCTTACCCCCTTTCCCACATTACGCAAGCAAAATTTGAAGAAAAAAAATTGTTTTTTATCATTCTTCAAAGTACATATATTCAAAAATATGTTCGTCACATTTTTGGTCACAAGTCCGAAAATGGACGGAATTACAGTCACTTTAGTGAGAACAGGTAGCGCGACCGGTTAGTGCCCTCAGTCCCTACAGGTGTGGCATCGTTCACAATAGATGAAGTGCAGGCTCTTATTACTTAGTGAAATATAATGAAGATAAAGAACCGTCATATCGCCCGGGACTGGATACTTGAATCTAAGTATCAATATTCTAGAAAAAAAAACATAATTTTATATCAAGAAAAACGGAACGAAAACTTTGAACGCGTTTTTCTCGAAAGTACTTTTTTCGACCTTGTCCCAGCGAATACTCAAACACTTATCAACCGATGTAAAAAAAAATTATTTACATTTTTGTAATCGCAGTGACTAAGGTTGTACGTGGCCGATTTTCTAAATGTTGATAATTACTTTTTTTTTAACTGCTTGAATACAAAAAGGGCCTTGAAAATAAAAAAAAATGTCCAAGCCGTCGGAATTTTGTAAAAAAAAAGAAAATTAAAAACGGTTATCATAACGATAGCTACATTTGTATAGATATCAATTAATGTTTGACTTTTTATTTACAGATAAGCTTTCATAAAGATATCGACGGGACAATGAAGAGGAATTTTTTTTTCGTCGTCAATTCAAGGCATATATCTCGGTTTATTTAAAAGATTTTTTTCATAAAAATTTGTATAAAACTAGATGAATAGTACATGTATTGCGTACAATATACTTAATAAAATGAGTATAAACCTGATCCTTTCATAATTAGTTATTTCTATGAAAGAAAATCGCAATTATTGACGACAAAGCACCCGTTACGTAACGGAATAGAGGCGGGGGGTTCGCCATCCGTTACGGTACTGGTACGGGGGGGAGGGGGGGGGGGTCAAAAATTTATGGACGGGAGGGGGAATTTGGCGTTACGTAATTTGTGTACGACCCCTTACTTGCTCAACCTTCCAAAGACGTTACAATTATGCAAATTGCGAGGAACAGCACAATTATTCACCATAGGACATGCTTCCGCATGAAAACCTCTGAAAAATCGTGATTACCGATTTATCGAACGAAGGATTTCATTCACCGTCAAATTCTGGATCGTTGTTCCCCTACTTCCGGTATGCTTATACCCAAAACCGAGGGTACAATTGTGCGGAGCTATTCACAGGGAATGCAAAACCCACGAGTCTCGTTTTCTCTTCACTGTGCGGGAAAAGGTGGCAAAATATTGGAATTGAAGTAATTTTGTTTAATTCAACAGATAATTGGTTAATTAGGGTCGTGACGTTATTTTTCACGTTTCCCGCATCTATCAGCATATCGAGTTATATTCGCGTGAGAAGAAAAATTGTCCAGGATCAAATGCGAATCCGTAATTACGTTTCTCTCCCATTCTCGTATTTGCATAACGTTCGTCTCCCTTTTTTTTGTACCTCCTCATAACTTCGCTCAGACGGACAACATTTTCAAAACTTATAGATATTGTCTCAGCATCGTGATATAATCCTACTAGAGTAATTTTAGCCTGCAAAAAACAAATGTACAGGCGGAGAGGAACATTTTATAAAATTAATAAGATTGGCTTGACATTCCTCAACTTTTTGCATTCGGAATCCGTCATAGAGACTCAGAACAACACTTCACGGTCCGTAAAAGTTGACCATGTGTTGCGAGGATAACTTTTTCTTACTATTGTAACATGAGAACTGCCTTAAGGGGTTAGACTACTGTGAAAATGACGAACGATCATTTGTCGCTTGAGGCAACTCAAATTGCTGGTAAAACTTTAAACACGTTTTTCTCGAAACGATGTTTTTCAAAACGGTGTACGAGATGTCTCGACATCCAATGAACGGATTGACTTGAAATTTGGTACACTTATTCAGTATCATAGTAGTTTAGTCTTGACCGACGTTTTTTTTTATCTAAACGTTTTTTTCTTCTAGTTATTAACTATGTAACTTTAAAAAACTAATAAAAAATCTAAAACGGATTCAAAATTTCGTTTTTAATGACTGAAACACGATAACAAAAAAAGCTCGGTCAAGTCTTAGCCAATATTATATATTTCAAGAAAAACCGCGTTATTTTGCTTCAGATTAACGGGATGGCCAAAATGTAGTACACCGTTGAGCACCACACATTGAAAGGTCCTTCATGAGACTGTTTATGACTTCTTCAATTATTGATATTTTTTAATGAAATTCGGTACACAATTCCGTTAATGTACATACAAATAAATGTCCAAACGATTTTTCAATCATCTTATTTTTTTCAGAATTGATTTTTTTAATAACCCTCATTTTTGGGTCGCCTCTTAAGGCGGGTTATACATTTAGACAGGAAGAAAAAAAGCAATATTGAGGGATTTTTTAAACTAAGAAATAATTATTCTACAATTATCAAACTTTAGCTATACTCTAATAGTATATTTAAGGGGCTAAACCAGTGTGGCACTTTCAAAAAATCGATTTTTTTGCCTTTTTCGACAGTTTATACTTTCAAGAATATCCTGTAAAAATTTCAAGGCCGTATCTCTATAATTTTATCTTGCATCTAATTTCAAAATCTAATTTCGAGAAAAATCTAATTTCTAATTAGTTAAATCTAATTTAAGATTTAACTATCGATTTTCGATAGTTAAATCTTTAAACGCGTTTTCTCGAAATTAGATTTTTCAAATTTGCTGACATTGTAACTCAAAGAGCAATTATCCGATTGACTTGAAATTTGAACTGAGTACTCTTGAGGATATTTACTCTACAATGACGTAGGATATTTTTGATTGGATGAAAATTGACGATTCGGCATTGAAAAAACGACCATTTTATAGGCAAGAAAACATACTTTTTTTCATAACTACGCCATTTTGTTAGATTTTGATATTTTTCGAAAATCCTACGTTATTGTACAAGAAATACCTTCCAGTTTAACGACATTTTTCCTTTTTCGGTTTCAGCTACTCAATCGGCCGGAATTATGTCAGCAGTGGAGGAACTTTTTTTGGCGCCTCGGAAGGCAGCGCATAAGTCGCTTTGATCTTAATATTTTTCTATGAAAAAATTATGCAATATAAGTCAAATATAGCCAAATATATTCTTGAATGTCCGAAACATTTAATTGAGTACTCTGCTTCCAAAAAATTCCCGAAAATCACCCAAATTTTCAGCGTTCACACTGGTATAGCCCCTTAAGTATACAAAACAATTTTTTTTTAAATTAATGCATCATCAAAATGACAGAGCAGTGGCAGAGTTTACAGCAAGGTCGCCGCGGGAGTTGCGATTCGGCGTGCAGTTCAGCTTCCCGTAGACTTTGACGTGCAAAAAAGTTCAAACATTTTTTCAGTTAGAACATGTATAGTTTCTATGGGACGGTAATTAAAATGGAGAAAATGCAAATTTGAGAAAATGGCTCGTATTTACAAATAAAAAATCAACATTTCACGCAACATTTCTGTAAAATGTTGATTAAAAAAGTACTTTATTTATCAATTTTTCAAAAATAATTTTCGTCAAGTAGAAGGTCCCAATATTATCAATATTTCTACCAAGTATCAACTCAATAGGCTTAATAGTTTTTGAGTAATCCTGCACGCCGATTTCGATAATGCAGTTTCGAGAAAAACGCGTTTCCGCGGATCCGAGCGGTGAGGCACAGCGTTGACGGGCTGTAACGTTTGAAGTTTTTCGAATTTCGTTTTGAAACTGTGGGAAAATATTCTACATGCATACTTCTATCGTTTAAAGAAGAAAAAAAGTTAATCGGTTTTGTGATCGTTGTAAATGTATATATATCCCGCCTTAACTATGACCACTGTAACCACGTATTTATGCACTGAAAATAAAATTCCCACGAAAGCGCTCATTATTTATTGTTCACTCATAGTATTTTTTTTGTCCGTTCCAGCCGTACAGGGCTTCCCCTTTTTACGAGTCCCAATTCGCCTCAACTTCGTTCTACCTCCGATTCCACATCGCCCCTCTACCTCACCCATTCCACTACCCCCCCAATTATCCCCTCCACAGCTGCCCCCTACCCCTCATTCCACACCCCCCGCGGCTGCGGCCGACTTCCCCCTCTGTACCGTATTCACCATGTGATATCTGCCATGGGCACAGGGAAACTGCGGAAAACCAACACCGATACAGCCGGTCCCAAGTTCGCCTCTCAGTCACGGAACTAGTCATCTTTCGCCGAGAATTGTCGAATAAAAAAAAACATTTCACGACGAAAGTGACGCGACTGGGATTCGAACCCAGGACTTCGCGATCCGCTGACCAGCACGCTACCCACTAGACCAACGCACCGGGACTTGTTCACTCACAGTATTTACTCGAACGTTCTTTCAGGAATCGTTTTCTCGTGCTAAATTTTTTTCCTCAATCCAGCGTCCTAGACCATCGAAACAGTTGCGTTAACGGGTTACCCCCACTTGTAGCGCAAAAAAGGCCTTTTTCATGAATTTTTTTAAAGAAAACTACAAAACTTTTTTAATCGATCAATATACTATCTTAAAGAACACATCTTGAAGAACTTTCAGTAATTTTTTTATTGAAAAATATTACATTGTTTAGTGGCAAATGGCCGTCAATGAAATAATGTTTTTATATACACGGTTTGCGGTGACCAACATTGCGGCGAAGTGGATCATCTGAAAAAAAATGCGGATGGATTTAGTCAAATATAAGTATAAACTAGTCTTTAATCGAAGGATTTTAAAAAATATTCATTTTTCACAAAATGGCGGACAGTCAAAGTTAATGGTTCGATTTTAACGAAAAAAACGGCCGTTTTTTGGCTATAAAACGGCCATTTTTTTCGAAAAAAAAATCGAACGATTAAAGACTACATTTTTATGTATTAAATAAGCCTGCAAAATTTCAAGAAGATCGGTTCATTAGTGTTCGAGTAATCTTGGTCACCGACTTCAGAAATGCCATTTTGAGAAAAACGCGTTTAAAGTTTTAATTTCAGTTTACACGAAGAAAATATTTTTTTTTTGTAAACTTACATAGAGTCATCTATTCCGGGCCCATACATAAGTATGTGCCCGGATACTTATACTTCAAAAAAATGCAATAAAAAACATCTTTTTTTTTTCAAAATCGCAAGTGGGGGTAACCCCTTAACGCAAAAAAAATCGTCCTAGCCTTGTTTTCCTGCTAAGCATAATATGGCGAGCGTAAATATTGTGTACACGGCGTCACCGAAACATAATGCGCATTGCCGTTAATCATTCTTTCGTCGAGAAGTGTAGTGTACGGTCGGATGTCAGCTGTAACCGGAGAATCTCTATAAACTTTCTTTGAGGAATGCGTATTGCATCGCGGTCAAGTTATAAGTTCATTGTCCAACAATAGGCATACCCGGACATGAACAGCTAAAGTGGTATATATGTCTGCTTTTTTACGAGAAAAATTCACTGTTATTAACTCCCAAAAAATTATGCGTACGTTGGAAATAAAATGAATTCTTTACGTCCGTTCCAAACGACTCCATTTATTCATCCCTCTTCATAAACGTGTGTAATTCTTAAATAAAATTGTTATGTTGATTGATATTTTTTGTACTTTTTTTTGTTTACTTTGAAGCGTATATAATACAGTCGTGCGTCGCTGAAAAACCCCGTCATCGGAAAAAATTAGAAGGCCCGTTTTTTGCCAAGTGATTTTGTAGGTGCCGCTGGTGCTCAATTCAAGTTTGCCTAAAAATCGGGGTGCAGGGTTTTTTAGGGGATGAAGGAGGATGAGAGTGGATTGATGCAGAACTACACCGCCTACGAAGTCGGCGCCGTGAGACAAAATGTTCAGAAAAATCCGGTCTTAAGTTTTGTCCACAGCGCCGAAGTCGTGTAAGTTCATTTTGGGGGTGAAAAAGTAGGGTGGAATTATGAAAAATCGGTTTTAATTCAATAATTCTTGGTATTGATGCTAGGTCTTTGATTGGTATTGATCTAGGTCTAGAAAAAATGCCTACACTTTTTATTCGAATGGGACCGTTGTAGCCCTTGAAAAGACACGTCGATCGAGTATTTGATCATCGCTGTCCGATAATATCTTCAGCCCCAAAAAAAATGTTAAAATACCAAGAAAAAATTGCTCATTGAATAACTCGAAAACAATCGATTTTTCGGGGATGGCGTAAATATACGAAATCTAGAGAATACTTTTCTTTATCTTTTCGTTTCTATGAACCACCCTTGAATTTTGCTTTTTTCACCACCTCTTGGGGATTGAAAATTCGGTAAATATTTACAAGTGAGGCTCCAGCCCTAATCGGCTCCAAATTTTTTTTTTCACGCGAACGGGGTTATTCTGCAGTATGAAAATATGTTTTTTATGATGGCGGAGGGGTGTTTTATTAAGAAGACAAAAATATTTCCGGAAAATATTCGATTTTTTAAATAAGTTTGTTTGGGTTGTTTGAGTTTTTTTGTTTGGGTTTGTTTAGGTTTGTTTGGTGACATCAAGTGAGTCAAATGACAAACCCGTGTCATTTGACCCACTTGATGTAAGCAAACCCGTTTCCTACATACCTTTAAAAAAGTTTTAAAAAAAGCGTTTGGGGGTTGAAATAAGGGTTGAAATTGTCGTCCCCCGACTTAAATATTCTAAACAAAGTGCCCTGAAATACATCGACTCGGAAAAAAAATTCTAAACCCCTTTTCTACCTGCAGCCCCACTTGTAAAAATTTTCCGAAAATTCAGAATTAAATTCTGGGAAAATTCTATTGTACTGACCGCACGAATTCACCGTCGTAGAAGAATTTGTAGCTCGAATCCTCAGCTACACGTTTATCCTCAGCGCCAAACTCGTATCTCTTTATTTTCGGTAAATAGTTTTCCCAGAATGTCATTCCGAATTTTAAATTCCCGAGAGGTGTTGGAAAAAGCAAAATTTAAGGGTGGTCCATAAAAACGAAAATATAGAGAAAATTATTCTCCATGTTTCATATATTTAAACTATCCCGAAAAAACGATGGTTTTTGAGTTATTCGGCAAACATTTTTTTTGTGGATATTTCGACAATTTTTTTGGGCGCGAAGATATTATCGGAGAGGGATGATCAAATACTCGATCGACGCGTCTTTTCAAGTGCTACAACGTTCTCATTTGAACAAAAATTGTATGAATTCTTCCTCAAGAGTTATCGAATTAAAACTGATTTTCCAAAATTTCACCCCACTTTTTCACCCCCAAAATGAACTTCCACGAATTCGGCGCTGTAGACAAAAATAAAGCGCGGATTTTTCTGAACATTTTGTCTCTCGACGTCGATGTCGTAGGGGTTGTAGTTTGGCGTTGATCCACCTCAATCCCCCTTCATCCCCTAAAAAAAACTCTACACCCCGATTTTTAGGCAAACTTGGATTTAGCATCTGCGGCACCTACAAAATGACCTGTCAAAAAAATAGCCTTATCATTTTTTCCGATTTCAATATACAGCACGACTGTACTAATAAACGAAGAAACTAAGAAAAACTGGCTGTATATACGAACGTATGCAAGTAGCTCTTCATTACATAACAACGTGTGTTCCAGAAGGAAGGAATTCACCAAGCTGCGTTAATCTGACTACGTACGTGATTAATCTCGGAATTGACTGATACTTTTTCTATGAACACATAAGCGTGCAGAAAGAAAAAAAAATGTCAACTCACAATAACGTTGGCTGCGTTACTTTGTCACCCTCAAAATCAGTCGAGCGTTTCACCGATAAATGTTGAAGGACACGGATTTTAATTAGAAGTGAATCATTTTAGAATTTTCTTTGCCGTTTTTTTTTTATTTTCTTAATTTCCACGATTAACCGAAATCTTTTCTGCAAAATTTAGGCAATAAATCTCCAATAAGGATTCCGAAAATCACTGAGAAGATTTACAGGATCTTTGTTAAAGATCTACAGTCTAATTTTTCGGGAAAAGATTTTGGTTAATCGTAAAAATGAAGAAATAAAGAAATATAAAATAATTTATGTTGCATTTTGAGGATGCAAACCTCAACATCGTATACGTAGATGCATACAATACAGGTTTAACCTCAAAGATTCCGCAGGATCCACCACATAACTTTCGAGAGAAAAATGTAATCTATATAATTCAGTAAAGTTTTTTTTTTTCTAAAAGATCACGAATTAAGTTGTATTTTTGTTGTCAATGAGTGCAGCTCGTGTGTCAGCAAGTGATATCAGCTGCGGTGAAATTTACTATTTTTCATGAGGAACGGTGCTAAAATGCTTAGATTTCTTTTTCTTTCCGAAAACAATGCAGCAGGACTCTAGAAAAACCAAAGTTGACCTGTCATAGGACGTATGAACGTTTGATTTAAGAAAACGGTATCTTTTAAGGTTATTGCATAAAAATATTGGGGTGAATAGATATCAATAAAAGTTTTACTACTCGTTATGATATATTTTCTGAATATACAGGCAAAAGGAGAACGGAGCTTTCCGCGCTCGTTTATTAAATATTAAATTTCAAAGTTTACGTCAATCTCAGCTTGATCGCATTGGTTGTATGGGGTAACGTCATTGTTGTCATTTCAGTTTCTAAAGCTGTTAGAATTTTTTTTTCGATGTTCAAAATTCCCCCCCTCCCAGAGATTCGAAAAAATGTATATGACGGTCTAAAATGTCTAAAATCCATATTTCCCCCATCCTTCTTACCCATGTTGCCCTCCCGGTCAATTAGTTGGCGACGTCCTTGCCCAGTATACTGGTAAAAGTTCAAGCCAAGTTATCGAACGTTTAAAAAAAATGATGGCTCTGGGAATCGTCTCATTTATACGGTACTTTATAGAGATGTCACGCTGGCCAAATTTCTATTAAAAAATGTGTACACTAAATAACTCTGGATGCCTGATATAAACTGCCAACGCGTGTAAATAATTCTAAAAATTCCGTAACAACAATAAAAACAGGGGGTCACCGAATGTTTAACGAAAATATGAATGATAACACTTGGTAAAACGCGTCTAGCAGAATTTTCGTAGCCGCGACTTTTTGAAGAAAATGTAAAAATGTCTAAATCTACTAAATCTGGGCAAAATGTTTATTCCAGTTTATCGTTGGGTATAATAATTGATGGTGACTTATTTTTATAAAGCGCCACTGTGATCGGATAAACTTCACCGATGATTCAGACGAGCCCTCCTTATGTCCCCACAAAAAACGGCCCTCCGCGAAAGGAATAGCTTAAGGCGTTACCCCCACTTGTAGCGCAAAAAAGGCCTTTTTCATGAATTTTTTAAAAGAAAACTACAAAACGTTTTTAATCGATCAATACACCATCTTAAAGAACACATCTTGAAGAACTTCCAGTAATTTTTTTATTGAAAAATATTACATTGTTTAGTGGCAAATGGCCGTCAATGAAATAATGTTTTTATATACACGGTTTGCGGTGACCAACATTGCGGCGAAGTGGATCATCTGAAAAAAAAAATGCGCATGGATTTAGTCAAATATAAGTATAAACTAGTCTTTAATCAAAGGATTTTAAAAAATATTCATTTTTCACAAAATGGCGGACAGTCAAAGTTAATGGTTCAATTTTAACGAAAAAAAACGGCCGTTTTTTGGCTATAAAACGGCCATTTTTTTCGAAAAAAAAATCGAACGATTAAAGACTACATTTTTATGTATTAAATAAGCCTGCAAAATGTCAAGAAGATCGGTTCATTAGTGTCCGAGTAATCTTGGTCACCGACTTCAAAAATGCCATTTTGAGAAAAACGCGTTTAAAGTTTCAATTTCAGTTTACACGAAGAAAATATTTTTTTTGTAAACTTACATAGTCATCTATTCCGGGCATCAAAAAAAAACTGCACTTCAAATTGCACTTCAAAAAAATGGAATAAAAAAAATCGATTTTTTCAAAATCGCAAGTGGGGGTAACCCCTTAAGGCCATGTGTCACACCGAGCGAGCGGCCATGAGTGCGAGAAAGATAGCTGATTTGTAGATTCCCAGTGCTCTTGGAGACGGCTGATATTTCGAAAAAAAAAAAGACATGAAACATCTTCTGCTCTGCTGAACAAGGCCTTTATCTTAGTTTGTCCGACATGTGATCCGTCTAGGAGAACATTTGGATTCAAGGGCATGTGAGCCATGTCCTTGAAACGTTGCTACGAATAATGCTTAAGGAGGCTGCTCAGGGTCTTTGCGGGGCAGGCGGCAAGAGGGGAACGCATATGCTTAAACAGGATCGCCTGTACCAGCTGCCAACCTCGAATAATCAAATTTTCGATTACGTAAAATAAATAAATTTCAGCTAACAAATATGTGGAATGCATATAACTGACTGTTTAGAAATGTTATTAATCTTTTTTGTTTATTTACATCGCGAATAAGTTATTAACCAAGTCGAAATGTGGCAAACGCGCAATTCAGTTCTCAGTAACTGGTATCACTGAGCTCAGATACGAACGCCACATCGTGAGCGCGTAGCTGTCAAACATCCTTCGCGAATTCCGTTTTTTTTTGTTCGGCGAAAATGAAAAGATGGAAGGGAAAAATGCAAACCGAAAAACAGTACAATCGACGGTTGGAGCAAGTACAACCTGGAAAGCGGCGGAAAAACGTAGTTGAGCCGGAAAATGAATGCGCAGTCGAGGGACGACGCGTAATTGATTTGAAGGTTATGTCGAAACACATGCACTGCAGCTTGTGTACCGAATGATTCAAAATATTTAAGGGGTTACCCCCACTTGCGATTTTGAAAAAATCGATTTTTTTATTGCATTTTTTTGAAGTGCAATTTGAAGTGCAGTTTTTTTTGATGCCCGGAATAGATGACTCTATCCAAGTTTACAAAAAAAAATATTTTCTTCGTGTAAACTGAAATTGAAACTTTAAACGCGTTTTTCTCAAAATGGCATTTCTGAAGTGTGCTACATGTGTCCATTTGGGCAGTTCCATAACATCGTTTCGAAGATGTTTAAGGGGTTACCCCCACTTGCGATTTTGAAAAAATCGATTTTTTTATTGTATTTTTTTGAAGTATAAGTATCTGAGAATAGATGGCTCTATGAGTATAGGAATAGATGACTCTATGTAAGTTTACAAAAAAAAAAATTTCTTCGTGTAACCTGAAATTGAAACTTTAAACGCGTTTTTCTCAAAATGGCATTTCTGAAGTCGGTGACCAAGATTACTCGAACACTAATGAACCGATCTTCTTGAAATTTTGCAGGCTTATTTAATACATAAAAATGTAGTCTTTAATCGTTCGATTTTTTTTTCGAAAAAAATGGCCTTTTTATAGCCAAAAAATGGCCGTTGTTTTCGTTAAAATCGAACCATTAACTTTGACTGTCCGCCATTTTGTGAAAAATGAATATTTTTTAAAATCCTTCGATTAAAGACTAGTTTATACTTATATTTGACTAAATCCATCCGCATTTTTTTTTCAGATGATCCACTTCGCCGCAATGTTGGTCACCGCAAACCGTGTATATAAAAACATTATTTCATTGACGGCCATTTGCCACTAAACAATGTAATATTTTCAATAAAAAAATTACTGAAAGTTCTTCAAGATGTGTTCTTTAACATGGTATATTGATCGATTAAAAAAGTTTTGTAGTTTTCTTTAAAAAAATTCATGAAAAAGGCCTTTTTTTGCGCTACAAGTGAGGGTAACGCCTTAAATACTCTTTATGAAACCGCGGTAAGAAATTTATAGCAAGGAAGCAATAGTTTGTGCGTTTTGAATTTTGGCGCCTATTCAAAATGGCCGACTTGACAGCAGCGTTGCCACGTGCCGTAGGGCGCATTATCGTTTTACGCGAATCAGCTGAAATTTCCTGTTTTATTTCACGAATATCTCGATAACGAGACAGACAAAACGCTGTACTCTTCGTTGAAATTATTCGTAAAAATCTCAAGAATTTTTTTCGCCTATTTCCATTCAACTATTACTATTTTTATTATGTTGCGACAGTCGTATTAGAGTTCTCATGAAGCTGTTGCTATGTCGCCCGTGTATACACTGAAAAAAGAAAATCGTTCATCCATCCAAAATACAGTTGGTTTAACAAAATTGTATCTTTAAATACGTTCAACTTGATCTTTGATTGGCATAACAAAACAGTACAGTTGAGCAGTAACCAAAGATACATTTAAACTATCTGCTTATTTAGCATGTCTGGACAACTGTTAAAACAACAAAATGCATTTTGCACATTCAATGATTCTTTTTTCTCAGTGTAAGAGCAAATATCCTCAATAAATTTCAGCAATTTCTTACTATTTCGCGATAGCAGAGCAACCTCCTTAAGGGGCTATACCAGTGTAACACTTTCAAAAAATCGATTTTTTTTGTCTTTTTCGACGGTTTATACTTTCAAGAATATCCTGTAAAAATTTCAAGGCCGTATCTCTAATCACTTTATCTTGCAAAAATCGATAGTTAAATCTTTAAACGCGATTTTCTCGAAATGAGATTTTTCAAATTTGCTGACATTGTAACTCAAAGAGCGATTATCCGATTGACTTGAAATTTGAACTGAGTACTCTTGAATATATTTACTCTACAATGACGCAGGATATTTTTGATTGGATGAAAATTGACGATTTGGCATTGAAAAAAACGACCATTTTATAGGCAAGAAAACAGACTTCTTTTCATAACTATGCCATTTTGTTAGATTTTGATATTTTTCGAAAATCCTACGTCATTGTACAAGAAATACCTTCCAGTTTAACGACATTTTTTCTTTTTGGGTTTCAGCTACTCAATCGGCCGGAATCATGTCAGCAGTGCAGGAACTTTTTTTGGCACCTCCGAAGGCACCGCATAAGTCGCTTGGATCTCAATATTTTTCTATGAAAATATTATGTAATATAGGTCAAATACAGCCAAATATATTCTTAATTTTCCGAAACATTTAATTCAGTACTTTTTTCCAAAATATTGCCGCAAATCACCCAAGTTTTCAGCGTTCACACTGGTATGGCCCCTTAATCCATTTCGTAGAGATCGTCCGAGCAATTCGTCGGAGTTCATCGGTACGCTCGACGTGTAGCGCAGTCGCTTATCGCGCGTTGTCTCATCGACTTTCGTACCGAAAACATTGCTTCTTCATCGACCACTCGCTGCTATCTTGAAAATAGGGAGAAAAAAAAGTAAAACTTTTGCCTTTCGGAAGTAATAAATTGAAAAGTATTGATGATTAAAAAAAAAGTTTCAGATAAAAAAGTTAGTACATTTAATTTAGAAGAGAAAAGGTCTCTACAATTTTTGGCCTTACACTAACCGTTCTCGAGATATCGAATTAAACGCGTTTTCATCGAAATGACCTTGAGCTGACCTCCGGAGAACGCCTCAAATTGGAATGTATGCTCAGAATACACCCCCCTATCGATCCTTCATAATCCCCAAACTACATAATTTTGTGTTTATTTTTTCCATTGTGAGCCGTAATTTGACTGGACTAAGAACACGTGACGAACTTCAGGAGCTTATGTTACGGTGGCGAAGCAATAATTATCGAACCTGGCGACTAAATCAGCCGCGAGCTCACGAGTGGGCGTGAGTCGATAAAATAGGGTCGGAAATAAAGTAATCAATTTTTTCTACGTATACATGGACGTCACGTCGATACGACGAACGACGGGAATGTACGACACAAGAAAAAATTTCGCGACATACGGTGGGGTTGATAAGAAAAGTCACTATATAAATAAGGGAGCATAGGAGACGATATTTTTATTCTTCTTTTTTAGGAGCATACAGAACTCCGGAAGAGATAAGATTAAATAACAAACTTCAGTTGCCTGAAATCAATGTTGGGTTCGCTCGTCGCGTGGTATTTCACTACGTTAAATCAAAGCGTTACGAGACTAAAATCAAAATTGTTGTAGACGATCGAGATTTATATCACCGAGAGATTAATTTACGTCACCTGTCTAAAAATTAAGCCGTCACACGACATATTTTCTGATGTTTTTAATGTTCTTGTTGAACACTTATCTATTTGGTAATCCACATGACACCTCGTGGAGATTTGTTATCGGGCTGTTGGGGCCAAAATAATACTTCGATGTAAAATCAAAAACTGAGTAGACCGTAATCATAGTGTTGGCAATGTCGTGTCAAAAACTGAAGCGCTTTCTCTTATTTGTTGCTTGACGATACTCGAAAAAATTAACGTAAACAATCTTTTGAAAACAAGCTTTTATTGATATTGAGCTAAAAAGTAAAAAATAATATTTAGTGTATGAAGTTAAATAGAAAAGCTACAGAAGAACCCCATCCTTCATCACTGATCAAAGGCGGAGGCAGTACATATTTGATAAAACTTACAAAAACATAGAACTTTTTTTAAAAAATAATATTTTCTTAAGGGTCCTCTCACTTTAGACGCTAAAAAATGCTATTTCATGAATTTTTCGATAGGTTTATATTATATATGAGGCATTCCACGTCACTTCAGCCAGTAAAAAAAAAAATCCGCAAATAATTTTGAAAAATCGAGTTACTTTATTGCAAAATATTCACCGAGTGTCGACATTTAAAAAAAATTTCTGACGTATTTTCTCGTTGATTACCATCTTTTAATATTTTTCCATTCAAATGGCTGTATCTTTGGCAGGATTTGACGTATTTACATTCGTAAAAAACGAAAATGTGCGTCTTTTTCTAGCCTTCCAGAAAACAATTAATTTAGATTTTATTGAACAAGTCGAACGTCCGTTTCAGGGCAAAATATGCAAAAATATTTTTTTTCTCAAGGAACGACACTCGTTATTTTATTTTTAAGAATTTCCCCGAATTTTGAATACGAAAAACGGATTTTTGGTATTTTTTATATTATGGGATTCCTAAACACCGTGAAGTAACAGCAATTTTTATTAAAATTTTTTTTTCATTAATATTCGATTGAAGAATGTGAAGTACAATATCAATATCTGTAACATAAACCTATCAAAAAATTCATGAAAATAGCCTTTTTAGCGTCTAAAGTGAAAAGACCCCTTAAATGCTTGAGGCTTTATTTCGAGTGTAATGACGTTTCACGCCTCAAGCTTTCAAGAAAATGTTAAAATTTTTTAAACTTCTATGTTTGTGTAAGTAGTCAGTCGTGCCAACGGTAGAAACGGCCGCTATTGCCAAGTCTATCGGTTATTTTGTCTTAACCCTCTGCGGTCACCAGGGTTTAAAATTACCCCAAGCGCAACTATAAGTCAAAATCTGACTAGGGTCAGACGTGCAGCTATTTTTCTCGTGACCCTTTCAATACGGTGAAAAAATCAGTTTAGTGCGCCTCATTACCGGAAACAGTTATTTCGCCTCCAAGTGATTATTACGATGAAATAAATAACTTTTCTGTCTGAAACTTGTTCAATAAGGGTGCGAATTCCTCACCACTGAAATGCGCCTATGTTTTTCAGTAACTGGGACATATGTTGTCCCAGCCGTAATTTCAAAATCCATGATTTTTTTTCCCACTTCGTCATATGGTCCTCTGTAATTGTGATTTTTTAAAGAAAAATCTGTATGAAAGTTTCGACGGTATTGCATGAAATCTGAAATTTTCCACCGTTTCCCATAAGAACACGTGTAACACCGTGCAATCTTCGATTGCCAATATCTCTAATACCGAACGGTGAATCCTTTTGAAATTTTGCAGGTAATCACTTAACAGTGTCTTGAACGTGTCCTCAAAATAAATGAAAAATCTATAGAAAAACGCCTTGGCGAGACTACTACCTTAAGGGAATAAAGAACTGTATGATCTCGTTGAAAATAGCAAAGGCTGCCGCGAGATCTTGTAAACGCGGTGATAAAGAGAAATGTTGATATCCCCATCGATTTCTTTCTCGAAACTGTCAATCGTTCGTAGACAAAGCTTTTTCATGCGTTATTTTCTCGATTTATTTGGATTGTGCAATTAAGGGATTTGGCTACTTTGGAAAGTACAACAACAAAAAATCGTTCGTCGCTTGCGGCAACTAAAATTGAAGATGAAGGGTCAACATATGGTGCAGGAATCGCAGATTTGAGGTAAACTCGTGATTACAACGATATAACTGCTAGTGTAATAGTAGTTTAGTCTTGACAGACGTTTTTCTTCTTAACATTTCTTTTTATTAGTCATTAACAATAATGATGTCATTTTTGCTCGAAAAATCGCAAAAAATGCAAAAATACTTTTTTTGACGATTGAAACACGATAACAAGAAAAAGCTGGGTCAAGTCTTAGCCAATATTATCTATTTTAAGAGAAAAATCGTTTTTATTCTTTCCGATCATTTGGTGGATAATTTGGTACACTTATTCAGTGTAATAGTAGTTTAGTCTTGACAGACGCTTTTCTTCTTAACACTTCTTTTCATTAATCATTGACAATCATGATTTCAGTGATTTTTATTGGAAAAATCGCAAAAAATGCGAAAATACTTTTTTTTTATGATTGTCACATGATAACAAAATAAAAGCTCGGTGAAGTCTTGGCCAATATTATCTATTTTAAGAGAAAAGTCGTTTTCATTGTTTCCGAACAACCGGGTGTCCAAAATCAAGTACACAATTGAACCCCTCACGTTCAAAGGTCCTTCACATATTGTTCATAACTACTTTAATTATTATTTTCTAATAGAATTTGGTACACAATATTGTACATACGAATAAATGTCCAAACGATTTTTTAAATCATCTTATCTGTCAAAATTATTTTCTTCAAATAATCCTGATTTTCGGATCGTCATCGTAGCCCAACTACTTAAGGCCTTAGGCCACAGTAACGGGTATAAAATCATGTGCAAATTTGACAATTTTTTTCGTATGAAAAAATGATTCTCTCATAAAATGAATTACACATCTATTTAGTATGAATATCAAGCTGTTAGAAAAAATTTTTTTTCGATTTTTTATCGATTTACTTCAAATTTAAAAGTTATATTCCTAATTGCATTTCGCAGAGAAGTACGTACGGAATTTCTGATTAATCGAAACTTTTCATTTTATGAGCAGTTTATGAGCAGTTATAACGAAATTTTTCACTGAAAATTCATTTCTCTAGTTCAAATACCTACAACTTTTGAATAAAACAATATTTTTTAATTTCCGTACGTACTTCTCTAGGTATTCTAATGCAGATTGACGAGAATTTTTGTTTTTTGTTCTAGGTAAAAAATTGTGGATGCTAAATGTTACGCCGCGGAGCGCCTAAAAAATATAACAAAAGAAAATATTAGTAGTCGGCCATTTTGTACATCGAAAAAAAATATATATATATTTTCTAACAGCTTGATATTCATACCAAATAAATTTGTAATTAATTTTATGAGTGAATCACTTTTTCATACGAAAAAAAAATTGTTAAATTGGCACATGATTTTATACCCGTTACTGTGGCCTAAGGCTTAATATAGAACACCCTGTGTGTTTGATGTATTTATATATACCCACGTGTGTATGGATCCATACATACATACATACATACATACATATATATATATACAAGAACATGTTTTATCGTTCAAACAGATGGTGTAACACTGAATCTAAAAAAAAATAATAAAGTGCGTACCACACGAGGGTCAGCCATTTCCATGCCGAATGGCGTGTCGTGTAATATTTCGAGACTCAAACTCTTGAGACAAGTTCCTCGCAAACGTTGAAATTCGTGATTTTTTCTTCCGGGCTTAGCGGTCTGCACAAGCTCGAAATTTATGAAGTATGATTTTGATTGCATAATTTTAAAGCCTAGGATGTTAACTTTCATTTGCAACAATGCTTTTATAAAAATTTATAAACCTAATCGATTTATGACGAGTTTTGTGAGCCGCTCTGCAACCTTCGTTACCTTGTTTTCTTTTGCGTTTTTCTTGAAACCATGTTTTATGGAAAGGTCTTAAGGGGTTACCCCACTTGCGATTTTGAAAAAATCGATTTTTTTATTGCATTTTTTTGAAGTATAAGTATCTGAGAATATGTCCTGAAAATTTCAAGTCGATCCGAACAAAATTGACTGAGATATGAGCGTTGAAAGAGAAGAATCCGTTGTGAAATTGAAACTTTAAACGCGTTTTTCTCAAATGGCATTTCTGAAGTCGGTGACCAAGATTACTCGAACACTAATGAACCGATCTTCTTGAAATTTTTCAGGCTTATTTAATACATAAAAATGTAGTCTTTAATCGTTCGATTTTCTTTCGAAAAAAATGGCCCTTTTATAGCCAAAAAACGGCCGTTTTTTTCGTTAAAATCGAACCATTAACTTTGACTGTCCGCCATTTTGTGAAAAATGAATATTTTTTAAAATCCTTCGATTAAAGACTAGTTTATACTTATATTTGACTAAATCCATCGGCATTTTTTTTTTCAGATGATCCACTTCGCCGCAATGTTGGTCACCGCAAACCGTGTATATAAAAACATTATTTCATTGACGGCCATTTGCCACTAAACAATGTAATATTTTTCAATAAAAAAATTACTGAAAGTTCTTCAAGATGTGTTCTTTAAGATGGTATATTGATCGATTAAAAAAGTTTTGTAGTTTTCTTTAAAAAAATTCATGAAAAAGGCCTTTTTTGCGCTACAAGTGGGGGTAACGCCTTAATCGCATTTAAAGATCTATTCGTGCGATTCACTTCAAATTCGGACACAGTTGAAATCATAGTTTATAACATTTTCTATCGTATGACAGGATGATTTTTCCATATGATTATCCAGTTTTTAATAACAAATGATTAAAATGGTTTTTTCGGTCGAAAATCGACGTTTTTCTGAACCTTGCCGTTTTTGTAATCTTCGAATTATTCAACAAAGTATCCGGTCATACGAAAGTTTTATTATTGTACTAAAAGTACTTTTTTTCATCTCGGATCACCCTAGTTGCCAGAACCACGGACACCGAATGGCCATACAGCGATGGCGGTATTTTTATAAAAAAATAATAACTTTATAGGTTATCAACTTTTTTTAATAGAAAAATCAACTCAAACTTGGCCAGACTATGTACTAAGTACTTTCGATACTGTTCCTTGGCTGCAACAGTGGGGATCAAAATACAAACAGTTTTTCGCAGACTGTCAACATTTTGCGCATGAAATTGCAAGTAAAAATGAATTATCATTGGGAAAATTCTAACTCAAAATGTCGTTGATAAATAATTATAAGCCTGGAAATGATATTAATAAGTATGATTTTTGCAATTACACATATATATGTTGTAATTTTATTATCGTTTAAACCGATAGACTTGCCTTTTTTATGACGTTGTAGTTTGCATCGTTGGAATGCAACGATTTTTTCTTATTGACTCATTTTTATTATTATCCGAAGCATTTTTTTGCAACTTGAGGCTGTAAATCAGTTATAAAAATACGTTCGAATGATTTTCATAACCTAAATCGGCCGAAAAGAGATCTTATCAATGAACGTGTTATCACAAATTGTTGTGATAACAGATTGTTCTTAACACGAATGTTATCAGTGAATCAAGAAATATTATCAATAAAGAAGAATTCATTTTCGTTGCGTTTCAACGATGCAAACTTCAAGGCCATCCGTTTTTGCCGTTCGTACGACTGACTATCGCTAAAGCGTCGTCGGCTCCAGATTATATACACGGTGAAAAACGTAAAATGTTCAACGTTTTATAAAGAGTTTTTGTTTCGACAAAGTTGAGAAAGCGTTTAAAATGCTGAGCGAACGAATAAATACATTTTATTATAAAGTTAAGGGATCATCACAGTGTAAAATTATCAAAAAATTATGTTCATATACTTACATAAACGTAAGTAGATAATTTATATAAAAATTCCGCACTCGAAACTTTAAACGCGTTTTTTTTAAATGAGTTTTCAAGCTATACATCTCAAACTTTGACCCAACATTCTTCATGCCATTTATCTCGCTATGGAAGCTTTTTGTTTGTTTGAAATCTTCATATTTTTGTGAACGAAAAACTGTCGAAAAATAGGCTAAATTCGATACTTCTTTTACAATCCGCCGCCATTTTGTCAATATTGATTTTAAAAAACTTTCATAGTCAGATAGCGGCTTTCATACAGATTACAATCTTTTTACAAATTTTGTTTCAGATAATATTTATGGTGACAAGCGTGTACACCGTGAGGATTCCTTTTTTTCGAAGCCATTTTCGTTAAAAAAAAATGTAGAAATGTAAAACCGTTAAAAAAATGTAAAAATGTAAAAAGAATAAAAATAAACGTTTAAAAATGTATTTTATGTTCTTCATGAGTGCTTTCATTTGATATACAAAAATCAGACTGATTAGCGTATTTTAACCATCGAAAAAAAAATCGCGAAAATCAATGTAATGTCCTAAAAAAACCGTTCAAGCTCAAAATTCACATTTTTTTCGAGCATTATTAATGAACGAAGTAGAAAAAAAAACACTTCATCATTTCACACGACATTCCCAACACTATAATCGCAGGTTGCTCGGTTTTTCAAATCTAAATCTCTGTATTATTTTTATCCCTACAGCCCTAAAGCTAGTACGAGGTGTCACGTGTATTACCAAATGGATAAAGATTCAACTTGAAAATTAAGGCGTTACCCCCGCTTGTAGCGCAAAAAAGGCCTTTTTCATGAATTTTTTAAAAGAAAACTACAAAACTTTTTTAATCGATCAATATACCATCTTAAAGAACACATCTTGAAGAACTTTCAGTAATTTTTTTATTGAAAAATATTACATTGTTTAGTGGCAAATGGCCGTCAATGAAATAATGTTTTTATATACACGGTTTGAGGTGACCAACATTGCGGCGAAGTGGATCATCCGAAAAAAAAAATGCGGATGGATTTAGTCAAATATAAGTATAAACTAGTCTTTAATCGAAGGATTTTAAAAAATATTCATTTTTCACAAAATGGCGGACAGTCAAAGTTAATGGTTCGATTTTAACGAAAAAAACGGCCGTTTTTTGGCTATAAAACGGCCATTTTTTTCGAAAAAAAAATCGAACGATTAAACACTACATTTTTATGTATTAAATAAGCCTGCAAAATTTCAAGAAGATCGGTTCATTAGTGTTCGAGTAGTCTTGGTCACCGACTTCAGAAATGCCATTTTGAGAAAAACGCGTTTAAAGTTTCAATTTCAGTTCACACGAAGAAAGTTTTTTTTTGTAAACTTACCTAGAGTCATCTATTCCTATACTCATAGAGCCATCTATTCTCAGATACTTATACTTCAAAAAAATGCAATAAAAAAAATCGATTTTTTCAAAATCGCAAGCGGGGGTAACCCCTTAAACATCTCCGAAACGATGTTATGGAACTGCCCAAATGGACACATGTAGCACATATTGGCATCATATGTAGATCTTCTATGAGGCTCAAAAAATCACAGAGCTATGTGCCCCTTATCAGTGCTTCCCTTCAAGTCATATTTGCATCATATGATGAATCACAATAACAAATCCAAACGAGGCGAAGTTCTTCCCACGCGAGTATGCATACGGTGTATTAATCAGCACTAGCAAAATCGGCTCACGAACATCCAACAACAAGTGAGTTTGTTTGGGGCTCGTATGGGTGTCACGTCCTGAAGAAATTGTAGTGCTCCTATGGAGTTCATATTGGCGACATGGCGTGACGTAACTATGTTGTGCTCATATGGAGCTCAGACGGATCTCACGGCGTGAAAAATTTTAAAAAATCTAAAATTCTGAATAAAAATAATCCGGTAGTGATTTTCTTTCCATATGCTTTATTTATGTTCCTGCCTATGTGATGATTGGATTAAAACGTATCCTGCCTCGTTAAAGTTTTTAACCTACCCTCGGGATTCGAACCTACGTTTTCTAATTCATGAGCTGAGCGCGCTACCTACGTAGCCATTCTAACACTTGTGTAACATTTCTTCGTTTCTTTGTCCATTTTTATCATTATTGATTTTTATCAATATGCATATCATATGTCATAAGATGTATCACTGAGAAATATGCATATCGCCGTCATATCGCTTGCATGGCATGTGCTAACGCAGTGAATTCACCAACAAAAGTCATTGGATGGTTTCCATATGACGTCAATTTCCAACTGTTCATTGTAAAATTCAAATTTGCCGTCTTATGAGTTCATCTTGTAGTCAACGGATGATGCATTTTGAAACGACAAATTCAAGTCACGATGTATCTCAAATTTATGATAATGAATGAGCTCATGAAATGTCTTCATCGACGTAAACGAAATTGCGTTTATGTCAAGTACAATTCATGAGAGCAATTAATGCTATCACAGTGATTACACGCAAAAATGTCTACACGTGACTTCTATATGACGTAAAATTTGAGGCTGTTAATGGCGAAAACTTGAGCACAGCGATATGAGTTCGACGTGCTCTAAACGTACGATGCATTTGTAAAAGACATATTGAGATCAACATGTTTTTTAGATTCATGATACTAAATGAGTTCATGGCTTTACATAACGACATGTAGTCAATATACTGTAAAGTTTGCTTCATCAATGTCTATCTGGGTGATTGCTTATTGGATATTAAATGCATCCTAAATTAATCCCTCAGTGATGTAAATTTCAATCGTCCACAACCATTTCGATTTTAGTCTCGAAGCTCCTTAAAATGGCGCGTAACGTCTCGATTTCGTGATCCCGAAACTCTCAGAGGTAAAAAAATACTAAAAATCGACCTGTTTTTTGGGCCCCAAGCATATGCAGACACCTTGAGGAGTTTCGACACCAAAATCGGAATGCATGCAGGAGATTGAAATTCATATCAGCGAGAGATTCACTTAGGATGCATTAACTGTCCATAAATTAATCCGTTTCACCACATAGTTTCGGGGATTTTTAAGGTTTAAGTTGAATCTTCATCCATTTGATTCACACGTGGCACTTCGTAAACACTAGTTACAGGGCTGTAGGGGTTAAAGTAATGCTTCGATTTAGATTTTAAAAACTGAACAAATTGCGATTAGAGTTAGGAGTGTCGTGTTAAGGCGATCCTCTAGTTTCTCGGGTCGAAAAAATCGATTTTTTTTCTTCATAAATCACATCTACAACATGTGTAGAAAATGTGTGCCAAAGGATTTTTCTAAATTCGAAGTGGTTCACAAGTTACGGCCCTGGAACGGAGCAAGTATACGGAGCAGGTATACTTTCAAACACGTTTTTCTCGAAACACCATTTTTCGAAACGGTGACCACGATATTTCAGAAACTACTGCACCGATCTTGTTCAAATTTATACAGCATCTTTAATATGTTATAAGCCAGCGATTGAACTAGGATTATCATGATTGCTTCGATAGTTTTTTTTGTACGAGCGAAAAACTTAAGAAAAAATGAGTAAAAAATAGAATGTAATTTTCAAAAGTGTATAAAAAAGTCAATTTTTGCAATTTAGAATTCACTCTAGTTCAATCGCTAGTCTTAAATATGAAGATTAAAATGCCGTTTGGTTTTTTGATTTCAGATAAGCAGAACAGCCGCAATCTTGGTCACCGTCAAGCACCTCTTTTACTTGATGTCTTCCTGTCGGCCACTATAACGTTTATTCTATTATATATTTTGACTTCAAAAAATTTGTAAAGCTTATTTAAATGTTAATAAAGATTATGCAAAAACAATGAGATTGATTATTTCGATGCTTTGCCCGTAAAAAATTATTGCAAAAGCCGTAAAAAACAGCCGAGAAACTAGAGGACCGCGTTAAGAAATTAAGCGGTTTCATTTTTTTTTAATTTCACTAAATATTTTAATAATAGTCTCTGTAAAATTTCAGGATCGGTTATCGACCTAATTACAGAGAAAAAAAAAATTGCGTATTTTTGTGACGGAATTCCGAGACGACATGCAAAAACCCGATTTCCGGTCGCTACAAAAGTGTATATAATAGTGGGAATCCGTCAGATTCATAAAAATAACCAGATTTACATACTTAACACTTGTAGTAATCCAATAATCTTAGAAAAACTTACGCTTATTGAGCTAATTTTTATGTAATTTCAAGTTTAATTTGAACTTTCGGTATTGGATTTGTTACCACTTGCTACGATAAAGAGACGTGACAGCAAGGCAACAGCTGACTGTAGTCCTAACCTCATCTGACTTATTCGAATTTCCACACATATTTCATTTTTACCCGCCATATTTCGCCGACACAAATTTTCTGCGCTGTTCACCAGTCATGGCCCGAATACAATGCTTTATATTTCCCGCACCTGACATTGTTTTGACAGATCGACGTTGAAAAGCATGGAGTTTAAACTCGCCTGGTTGAGTAAAAAGAGACGGTGATAGAACCAATGTTGCCAAATATCAAAGAAATACTGCGCGAATCGTTGGAATAACTATTTTTTTCATTTTTCTAATTAAATGTGAACATTCATTAAACAGTTAACACATGGAAAATTTAGTTATACATTTTTTTGTGCATATGTTAAAAATATAAATTGTACAAGTCTCAACTGATCAAGTACAAGTACAAGTGATCAGTGGTATGACTAGTGTGAAGCGATAGGATCACTTCAATGAATAATACTCGAACAGAGATGTGAATTTTGAGCTCGAGCGGTCATTTTTCAGACATTAACGAAACTTGTAGGTTAAACGTGGCAACAGTGCGTTAACTGGCTCTGTCGACTGAGCCACTCACAGTCGAGCATCAACTGGCGGGTATTTTGAAATCGTTGCGTGTTTTAAATGCCCGTAGTATTACAGCATTTGAAATGTACAAAAAAAATGTATTTATTCGTTCGCTCGACATTTTTAACGTTTCCTCGACTCTCGTAGAATCAAAAACTCTTTATAAAATGTTGAACGTTAAATGTTCTTCACCGTGTAAATCACCCGGCGCCGAGGACGCGCTAGCGAAAGTCAGTCTTGCCAATGGCAGATACGGCCGCTATTCCAAGTCCATCGGTTATCTTTTCTTGAATATAATTGCAACATAGTTATGTTTAATTGCAAAAATGATAACTATTGATATCATTTCCCGGCTTGGAAATATTTTTAACCAATATTATGAGTTGGGAAATGCCCAATTGTAGTTTATTTTCAAATGAAATTTTATTCACAAGAGGTTGACAGCGTGCTGAAAAACCATTGAGTTTTCATCCCCACTCTTGCGGCTGAGAAATGCTATCGAAACGCCTTTTCCCGAGGTGACAATGTGCCGTACATTTTCTCATTGTCAAGTCGGCACTATTACGAGGCGTCGTGGCGCTCTGAGCCCGTGCATATATTTACTCGTAATCGCAAATATAAGTATACGCATATTCAAACACTGTGACGACACACTCATATCTAATTTGTAATGTGTGCTTGTATCTTATTCACAAACTCTTCTCTCTTGTTATGCAATAAACTCGCACTGTACGCGAACAAGAAAATACAAATCACTCGTGCAAACTCCACCGAGCCGCAACTTTTTTCCCTAACATCATCCTCCACACCAAGTACGAACACAACGGATAGATATTTTCCCAAAATGGAAACAAACATTGGCTACAACCACATCCGACAAATTCGCAGAAGGAAACGCTTCGCTGAACTACAGCCTGACGACATTATCGTTAAAAAAACACGATTAGATATTTGCTGTACTGAAGTTTCACAATTACCCCATTGCTTGCTGGTTTTGCCTAAAACCGTGCCTTCTTCGGGATTGTAAAGTCCATCTTTGACGGTTTGCCAGCGAGTTTTGTAAACGGGCACCCGCATGTAATCGTCGCACGTGTAATTTCCATTTGGCGCTACGTCGCTCTTAGCTGCGCTCATCGTAACTCGCAAACGAATCCTTGTTTTTTCTAAATTACTTTTTTATCTCCACTTTGCTTCGACGTCAAATCGCGCGACGACTTGAACCTCACTCAACTTCGTGACGAACATAGATCAGCGCACACTTCTCGAAGCGTCGAACGATACTTTCCGCGCGCAGAATTTTCTTCGAAAACTCGATCCCGCGGAGATTGCCGACCAGCGGCAAATTCCGTAGAACAAAAATAACGTGACTGAAATGACGTCGATTGTGACGGAGTGCGAGAGCTCGCGAACTTAAGAAAATGGCGCTGTAGATGTATATAGTCGCGGAAACTGTAACTCGCGTGTATATAGTATTTGAGCGTAAATAAAAATAAAGAAGAGGACAATGTGTGGTTGTGGAGTTGTTGAACCGCAAGCTGAAGGCACGTTTGGCGCGGGACGCGAGTTTGCGATGTCCGCGATCTATCGGCGACTGATGCCGAAAGCACACTGTTCACGTCCACATCGCTACGTACGCGTACGACTTTCGTGCGTAAGCGTTACGATATCTCTCTCTCTCTCTCTCTCTCTCTCTCTCTCTCTCTCTCTCTCTCTCTCTCTCTCTCTCTCTCTCCCTCTCCCCCCCCCCCTCCCCCCATCGACATCAAAGATGCGAAGTCTATCAGCAGAAACTAAACCTATTCTTTTTTCCAACATTTCTCGTTTCTGAAATTCTCATTGCTGCCGTACTGACGCCCGTAGTGTTATCAACATGCCGTCGGGTCTGTGTGCCCTCAGGTCCGTGTGCCTTCGCAATTTTTGTTTTCGAAGGTCATTCTCGAGGAGTAGAGCGAAGTTTCCGAGATCGTGAAAAGGAACTCTCTTCAATGGCGAGCACAACACCCCGCCCTCGAAAAGTCAACGAAAAAACAACAACAAAAACGTGAAACGAGTTTGTGCAAGGCGAAACCGGTTTTTCGAACGGTTTCGTCTCGGTTTTTCATATATATATATATATATATATATATATATATATATATATATATATATATATATATATATATATAATAGTTTCATGCGATTGCGAAGCTCCATGGCTCGTCGTGAATCCGGTTTGGACGTGTAAATCTATCGTTATGGGGGATTAGCATCGATCAGTATGGCATCGATCAACGAACTCACTTATACAGATAGGGACGCCCTTTTATTCGATGGCAGGCCAATTTTGTACTGAAACAATGATGAGGTTGTTCGAGTGGTTGGTGTACAATCATTCTCTCTTTTTATTTATGGCGGTAGATACCTTTAAGCGAGGAAAGAATGGCTGATTTTCATGATTTTTTTTAACGGAAAGATTTCTTCAACATTTTTTAGGCTTAGGGTATGTTTTGTTAATACTTTTGGCTGTTACATGGTATTTGGTAAAATTAATCTTTGAAAATGGCGAGGATATGGCATTGTTTTCTTAGCGTTCTAACCCAAAGAAACTCAATGCGGGAAAATAATCGACGCGTGAACATAACCTGTAAAATGTATTTGAGCCGAACAAATTTGTTGCTACGATTTCACAATCGAATAAGAATTTTTGTTCTCGCACAATGTCTCAGCATGATTAACTCTTTCGCACCGAGCTTAAAAAAATATAACTTCCATCAACTTTATTTTTTAACATAATATAGGGTGACCCAAAATTACCTGACATTTTCATTTATTAATAAAACATATTATTTATTTGAAAAGTACGAATATTTTTATTTTAATATAAAGTACAAACATGGAGGTTATGTGCGACACACAATATCCAATAAATAGTCGCCTCGTCCCTGTTTACAAACGTTCACTCTTATGACGAAATTTTCAATAACATTGTGGCATAATTGCGGACTAATTTCATTAAGGGGTGAGATGCAGTCAGAATTTTAAAAAAATCGATTTTTTTTTATTTACATTTTCTTGTAGTATGATGTTTCGAAAATATTCCCTAAAAATTTCAAGTCAATCCGATAAATAGTTTCACGGATATCCCACGATTAGTGAAGGGGCGTCGGGTCCCCATGGCAGGTAGCGGCTGACAAACGGGCAAACGATAATACCCGAGAAGGCGGAATGCTTCGAAGACAACAACAAATTGATATTTTGGAAGCTTCCACATCGGCAGAAGCCCTGTTGTATGGGCCAGGAATTGATGATTCGATGTAATTTTTTAATTAGTATTTCTATACATAAATCAAGTGTAAAATGGGAAAACTCTTTCATATATTTCCAAAAAATTATTACTCAAAACCTATGAACTTTAACAAAATTTTATAAAGAATACTTTCGTTTTAAAAATACCCAAAATGTTTTTTAAAGAATAATTCATCCCGAAGAACTTTAATTTTTTGAAAAATTGTTTCAACAATTGGCTATAAACAATTGAATGCTCGACTTTTCGGCAAAAATTGTGATATTGGGATTCAGCGGATCAAAATACATGAAAAAAGTTTAGCTTCATCTATCGAGCTCAACATTTTACGAACATATAATACCGTATCCACATCGAAAAACTTTAAACGTGGTTTTCTCGAAACTATGTTTTTCAAGTCGGTGACCACTATAATTCAAAAACCACTCGATGGATTTTGATGAAATTTGGTGTGCTTATTGATAGCATTAGGGGCCATTCATAAAACACGCGACGCAGTGAGGGGGGTGGGGAGGTTAAGCAAATCGTCACGCTTTGTCACAGGGGGGTGGGAGGGGGGTCGAGCAAAAATCACGAGACGCTATAAGCATATTAAATGTGGAAAAGGGTGATACTGAGACGCTGACAATTTTCTGTACTGCCCACCCAAAGTTCCGACTACGAGGAAGTCGCAACTTCTCTGATATCGATTGAGACTCACTTGAAGCATCCTCGGGAACACATTGCATTCTAGATGCATCGTGATAAAAGATTATCAAATTATTTATTATTGATGTTACATAACATAAAGAATATATTTCTTACTACGGGGATCGTCCATTAATCACGTGAGGTTTATTAGGCCACTTAGAGCCCCCCTCGCCCATGGAGATATGTGGTGAGGTTCTTGCCTACACCCCCCCCCCCCGACACACGTGTATTTTTTTAATAAGAAATGTCAGACAAAAGTGTCAGAGAGTGCGGTATCGTATTATGAAAAACGAAATAATAGTACAGTCGTGCTGCCGCCGAAAAACCCCGTAATCGGAAAAAATTAGAAGGCCAGTTTTTTAACAGATGATTCTGTAGGTGTCGCGGGTGCTAAATCCAAGTTTGCCCAAAAATCGGGGTGTAGAGTTTTTTTTAGGGGATTATCTGACGAAATTTTTCACTTTCCAAAAATTTGCCGCAAAAATCGTCAGATAATTGTTAATAACAAATGAACTATGCAATGTAAAAAAAAATTCTACGTACTTCCATAAACGATGTATTTTTCAAGATATATTCAACATTTCAAGTGAATCGGTTGAAAATTGTCTTAGTTATATTTCCGGCCAACTTAAAAAATGCAGTTTTGAGATAAACGCTGCAGAGCCGCCATTTTGAAATTAATCGCTTCAAAAAAATTATTGTATACAGTCACTGATATGTATGATAAACACCCTTTTTTGTAATCTCAATTTGTTTTGTAGTTTTTCTGAAAAAAAAAATCCCCAAAAAGCCTATTTTTTCGGCCTCTAGAGTGGCCTAATGCCTTAATGGACGACCCCACGTATAAATTGTACGTTTTTATATATTACATATATATTTACCTAAAGTAAACAATATAAATTGTTCGTTCTGAAATAGCTTATTAAAATGGTTTTAGTATTTTACTTGCTTCTTTTTGTTGAAAGAAAAACGAGAGCAGAAGGGGGGGTGGGCTCCATGTCACGTAATTTTCAAGAGCGGCAAGGGGGGGGCACCGGCACCCGTCACGAAACGTCACAGAGGGGCGGAGGGGGCTCGAATATTGATAAAATTTGCGTCACGTGTTTTATGAATGGCCCCTTAAAAACTAGTCCTTAATCGAAGGATTTTCATTTTTGTTGAAAATTTATATATTTTTAACAATAAACGAGCAATTCTTTGGTCGAAAATGGAAAGTTATCTGTCGGAAGACGCCATTTTGTTAATTAAAAAAAAGCTTCGATTAAGGACTAGAATTATTATTAAACTAACGATTTTTTTTTGTTTTTTTTTTTTAATTTCAGATGATCCAGTAACATTTTATAATGGTCATCGCAAAGCACTACATGCCGAAGTGGGTCCGACAAAGATAGCGATATTTTTATATATAATCAATATTTTTCATTGAAAATTTGTACAAACCAAGTTGAAATATAGCATAAAAAGTCTGTGTAACCACTTTTGTAAAACAAACTTAAGACGTTGGCCGCACTTGAAGCCCAAAAAAAGGCCTTTTTCATGAATTTTTTTAAAGAAAACTACAAAACTTTTTTAATCGATCAATATACCATCTTAAAGAACACATTTTGAAGAACTTTCAGTAATTTTTTTAATAAAAATATTACATTGTTTAGTGGCAAATGGCCGTCAATGAAATAATGTTTTTATATACACGGTTTGCGGTGACCAACATTGCGGCGAAGTGGATCATCTGAAAAAAAATGCGGATGGATTTAGTCAAATATAAGTATAAACTAGTCTTTAATCGAAGGATTTAAAAAAATATTCATTTTTCACTAAATGGCGGACAGTCAAAGTTAATGGTTCGATTTTAACGAAAAAAACGGCCGTTTTTTGGCTATAAAACGGCCATTTTTTTCGAAAAAACAAAATCGAACGATTAAAGACTACATTTTTATGTATTAAATAAGCCTGCAAAATTTCAAGAAGATCGGTTCATTAGTGTTCGAGTAATCTTGGTCACTGACTTCAGAAATGCCATTTTGAGATAAACGCGTTTAAAGTTTCAATTTCAGTTTACACGAAGAAAATATTTTTTTTTGTAAACTTACATAGAGTCATCTATTTCGGGCCCATACAGAAGTATGGGCCCGGATACTTATACTTTAAAAAAATGCAATAAAAAAAAAAAGATTTTTTCAAAATCGCAAGTGGGGGCAACCCCTTAATTATTAATAAAAAAATATATTGAAAATGCTCGGTTTTTTACGCCTCTGACTGCATCTTACCCCTCAATGGTGCGTCCATTTGCTTCCTTGAGCTCCGAATGGTCTGTGGATCATTGGCATACACTTTTCCCATCAGAAAATCCGAAAGATAGAAGTCCGTTGCCGTAAAAATCGCGCGATCTTGGTGGCCAATTCACATTGCCGCGGCGCGAGATAACACGACCGTGAAACTTCGTCTGGAATAACTATGCAGTAACGACGCAGCAAAGAACAATCTCTATGCGTTGCAAACCTCAACACTTCCTGATGCCAGTTGTCAGAGATTAGTACTCTATGTTCGCGACAAAAAAATGGCGCGCTATTTAAAATGTCAGGTCATTTTGAGACACCGTTTATAATATAATTCCAACAAACAAAATATTATTAGTTATGTTGCAAGGTGTCATATTCCCGGAAGCAATGATCTACGCAAAACCTGACGCTGCATTCTTCACACTCATATTT
Organism: Ophion slaviceki; assembly: GCA_944452715.1. Taxonomy (NCBI): domain Eukaryota; kingdom Metazoa; phylum Arthropoda; class Insecta; order Hymenoptera; family Ichneumonidae; genus Ophion; species Ophion slaviceki. Next base: position 20,097,520 of record OX101791.1, read on the forward strand.
GTATATTTCCTTTCATGTTCTTTTCTCACGCTTTTGCTATACACAACGCTACACACAATTCCTAACCTTCAAGTTCGAGTTGTATATAATTAATAAATTTCTCTATCCGATGAATTCCCCGACGATAGTTCGTCATTGTTCAAGTACAAAAGACCAATGCGTTGTTCTAATTCTGTGTCAGAGTTCATTTGCTAACTTTATTAGGATTTTACGCACAATTTCAGCCAAAGAAATTATTGTTTCTGGCCTACTAGACGCTCGTTAACGTAGAACGTTAGAATATTGTTTTAAATTTTCACGAGCTAAGATTTCGTTATTTTACGCCAAACGAAATGGTCAACAAATCAACGAGTTCGTGTTCGTAGAGTTACTATATTGGTTCGGCGCGATTCGTGTGCTCGTGGACTACTCACTGTTATTAGGGGTTGTTCTCGCGTGAGTGACAAACACAGAATATGTTTAGCGTCACCCTTGGCTATAGAATTGTCATCGCAACATTCGGTAATCGCTAGTTTTTCCAATATCGCTTCATTCCTCGAAGTCTAGGCCATGGTACGCTTTTTGTTCTTATATTCATCTGTTTGCGAAGTACGAATAAAACTGAGCTGATGTTGATGTTTTCATGATTGCAATGCAATAAGATTATTTTTTTTTACATAATCAAATTTTCTTGGCCTTTTTAGAACGTGAAAATCTCTCACATGTTTTTACGTATTCTCAGTCGAGATTTACGATCGCAATTTGCAAAATGAAGGCTTTGGATAGAGATAAACATAAAGAAATGAAAAAAGTCGTTGCATTACAACGATGCAAACTTCAACGTCGTAATAAGCGAACGCTCGTGACGGTTTTTTTCATGAGAAACCACACAGTTATTACGCGTTGAAACGATTAATGAGTCCATAATTACTGGAAAACAGTGAATTCATTTTGAATGCGAAATTGAATTCTATTTGAGAAACTTATATAGATTGGAAGATAAAAGCCTCCCCTCGCCCGATCACGCCTTCTCCTGCCTTCCCTCTCGCCTTCTCTCGCTTCCCCTCGCCCTACCTCGCCTTTTCTCGCCTCCCCTCGCTCTACCTTGCCTTCTCTCGCCTCCCCTCGTCCTACCTCGCCTTCTCTTGCCTTCCCTCGCGCCTTCTTTCGCGTCCTGTCGCCTTCTCTCGCGTCCTCTCGCCTTCCCTCGCAACCTCTCGCTTTCCCTCGCGACCTTTCGCCTTCCCGCGCACCCTCTCGCCTTCCCTCGCGACCTCTCGCCTTCCCTGACAACCTCTCGCCTTCTCTCGCCTCCCCTCGTCCTACCTCGCCTTCCCTCGTAACCTCTCGCCTTCTTTCGCGTCCTCTCGCCTTCCCTCGCAACCTCTCGCCTTCCCTGGCGACCTCTCACCTTCTCTCGCCTTCCCTCGTGACCTCTCGCCTTCCTTCGTGACCTCTCGTCTTCTCTCGCGTCCTCTCGCCTTCCCTCGCAACCTCTCGCCTTCCCTCACGACCTCTCGCCTTCCCTCGCAACCTCTCGCCTTCACTCCCGACCTCTGCCTTCCCTGGCGACCTCTCGTCCTACCTCGCCTTCTGTCGCCTTCCCTCGCGACCTCTCGCCTTCCCTGACAACCTCTCGCCTTCTCTCGCCTCCCCTCGTCCTACCTCGCCTTCCCTCGTAACCTCTCGCCTTCTTTCGCATCCTCTCGCCTTCCCGCGCACCCTTTCGCCTTCCCTGGCGACCTCTCGCCTTCTCTCGCCTTCCCTCGTGACCTCTCGCCTTCCTTCGTGACCTCTCGCCTTCTCTCGCGTCCTCTCGCCTTCCCTCGCAACCTCTCGCCTTCACTCGCGACCTCCGCCTGCCCTGGCGACCTCTCGCCTTCTCTCGCCTCCCCTCGTCCTACCTCGCCTTCTCTCGCCTTCCCTTGCGACCTCTCGCCTTCCCTCGCGACCTCTCGCCTCCCCTCGTGACCTCGCGCCTTCTCTCGCCTTTCCTCGTGACCTCTCGCCTCCTCTCGCTCTCGCTTGTCTGACCTAGCGGCCCCCATATTCCTTCGTCATCCCTCGCTACCGATCACTACCCCTCGTTCTCCCGCGCCATCCCCCGTTATCCTGAGAGAGTACGCCAGGGAGGGCCACAGAAGTCAAGAGGGGGCTACAAAACCTAACTTTCCAGGGTTTCTATAATAATCATCCCTCGCGGTTTCGATCCCTAGATTATTTAGGGACGTTTTCTTATAGAAACTGTTGAATTATCGTCATGGATCCGAAGCTATTTTGTAAGTCTGCAAAAATTCTTTTGATAAACTCATTTGAGGCCCTAAATCGATTGTTCGAGACTCGGTTGTGGCAGACCTAGAAAAACAAAAAATCGCCGAAAAAAATTGAATTTGCACATGTTAATTAGGTTGCAATTATCGAAATATATATTTCTCTGTTTGTTATTTATTGGTTCTGTTCGAATGTTGTCCATCTCGGCCACAATTCACAAAATGAATGACTCTCAAGATGGTCCTGGTATTTATCTATTCATAAATAATGCCGGACCTGTGCTGGACGCATACATAACGCATTAAAAACTACTTATGATTCTCCTTTAATGATATACATAGATAATACTAATGTGAACATGAATGACTAATGTAACTCTGTGTATACTTTTTCCCTGAAACGTATACGTAAACGTAAAAGCTCTTTGCTAAGTGCCCAAAGAAGGTATATCAACAAATACCAATTTTGTGAATATCGAACCTGAATTCATAAATATACAAATCCATCGACCTCGGGCTGACCTTTCGATATCTTAAAACGCGTAAAAAAAATATACGGGTCAGCAGTATGGGATAAACAGAAACAAACTTAATGCCGTATTCTAATTCAAACACCCATTTTCAAGGTGATCTTTGGAGAATTAAATATAGAGAAACTGTTAAACCTACAGTGTTAGCATTTCACAGTTATATTCATACATGTTTGAAGTAACATCTTACATTTTTTAAGCATTTTATTCGAAATTGTCGTGGCATTTGATGTTGCGCAGGTCATGTCGCGAAAATTCTTTGTCGTCGGGCGTTGTGATTGCGGCCTTCCTTGTCATCTCAAGAAAAAAAACGATTAAAAAAAATCTATTCATTACGAATGTGGCTATCGTCCGGCCCTCCACCCTTTTGATTGCTTAATAATTACTATTTTTCCGGGTGGCAAGAAGTGAAATTGTAGAATCAGAATACTCTTTTTCAAACGCCGTCATTTCGTAAATTTTTCCTAAAATTTTATATTAGAGGGCCGAACGACAAACACATTCGTAAAGAATAGAATAAAAAAAAAACGTTTGTTCCACATGACAAGGACGGCCGCAATCACAACGCCCGACGATAAAAGAAAATTTGCGACATGACCTGCGCAACACATCAAATATCATCTACAATGTCGAATAAAATGCTTTAAAAAAATGTAACATGTTACTTCAAACATTTATAAATATAACTGTGGAATACTAACACTGTAGATTTAAGGGGTCTTCTCACGTTAGACGCAAAAAAGGCTATTTTCATGATTTTTACGATAGGTTTATATTATAGATATTGATACAAAAGTTGTTACACTCAATAAATACACTTTCGAAATATATTTTTTTAAATTCTTTCTTTATTTAAGTCACTATTTATAGACGAAAATGATAGTTATAAAAATATCAAAAAAATTGTAGATCTGCGCTCTTGATGAATTCTCGGAGATGGATCATCCGAAACAAAAAAATCAAACGGTTTTCGATTCAGATGTTAATGGCTATAGCGGATATCATACGATTTTCGATATATGCAAAAATAACAAATTGGCGGACATTTTTCGAAAAAAAAAAAAAAAAAACAAACAAAAAAAACAAAAAAAACAAAAAAAACAAAAACAAAAAAACGTGTTTTTTCACCGTTTTTGGCAACAAAAATAGTAAATATAAAATTTTTAAAAATCCTTGATATGCGCTATAGCTATAGTTATAAAGAATATGTAGTTGAAGTTTCATAAGGGGATCGGTTCAGTACTTTCGAAGATTTTATCAACAAGCCGTCGAAAAACGTTGTTTCGAACGAAACGCATTTAAAGTTTGTTTGGGTTACATAAATGCATTTAAAAAATTTCGTATATATTTCGAAAAATGTATTTCGAACCACAATATTTCGAACAATGTATTTCGAACAACAATTTGTAACGATGTATTTCGAACGTGTATTTATTAAGTGTAACAACTTTTATAACAATATCAATAATATAAACCTATCAAAAAAATCATGAAAACAGCCTTTTTCAACGTCTAAAGTGAGAAGACCCCTCAACATGTCCGAGAATAGCAAACGCAGTTGCGAGAAAGTACTCGTCAATTGCTGGAAAGACGTCCCACTCGAAGTTTAGCACAGAACTACTGGCTTCCTGTTCTTCCTCTCGGATGAAGAACAGAAAAAAAAACGGAACCTATCAACGATTACATTTCGGCGTTGATTGCAGATAAGATGTAAATCTCAAAGAAATTTTTCTGCCGAGTATCCGAGTTACCGAAATAATCATACGATAAAATAAAAAGCTTGTCAGTTGCAATCGTTTCGTCACCTGAACAGCTTGAAGCCAAACTTACGAAAAATATATTCGTAGTTTATACTCTTTTTAAAACACACATTCGACAAATTTATTTATTTTTCGTTGAAAATCATTGGCAACGAAAAATGTTATGGAAAGGATACAGCAAGGATAATAAAAGAAAAACGATTGAAAAAAGTGATTGAGGTCAGTGAAAAGAAATCGCATTACATGCACTCGTAATCCCAGTCGACTGACAGACGACTCGGAGCCCGGTTTAAATACAAATAATCACAAGGCGGTTTCTGACGTCGTCGGTGTTCAATACCGATATTTCTGCCACAAGGTTTTTCCATCCGTCGTCTCCGTGGTAATTTCATCTTTCTTGGTGCGGTTACTCAAGAGGAACACACGCGTTGCGCAATTCGTTTCGACGACACATCACGAGGCGAATTCATTACGATATTCCTCGAGTCCAAACAATCGAGGTTACCTATAGATATGCTTGCGAAACCGACGAATGTAAGAATTTGAAAATGAACAGCTTCTTGAGCCTAAAAGTAAAATGAAATGGGAATGTTGTGACCATTATATACTTAATATCCCTGATAAAATTAGGGAAAACGAGTAATTGCTTTATTGATACAAACGTTAATATTATTTATTTTACCTCTTATTAATATGATATGTCGTAAAATCAAATTTTACAGGCTTTCGATCAATTTATGTTTTGATTATTTAATATTATTTGATTTCACTTGATTAGGGTCCCACGCAATCGAATTCCAATTTATTACAAATAGTCAATTGCCTGCAACTAGAGATTTTTTATTTCATTCAATCGATTCTATTTATTTGATTTGGAATGAACTAATTGATTAAGTGATGAACTTGAATAAGTTTATTTTTGCAAAATATCGTATCAAATTTAAATTCTATTATCTTTCGCGGAAACTAACAGTTCATTTATAATCGAATAATATATGTAATTTGAAACAAATGATAAAGTGATCATTCCACAAAAAAAATGGATTCAGGCCTTGGGCCACTCTAGAGGCCGAAAAATAGGCTTTTTGGGGATTTTTTTTTTCAGAAAAACTACAAAATGAAACGAGATTACAAAAAAGGGTGTTTATCATACATATCGGTGACTGTATACAATGATTTTTTTTAAGCGATTCATTTCAAAATGGCGGCTGTGCAGCGTTTATCTCAAAACTGTATTTTTTAAGTTGGCCGGAAACAACTCAGACAATTTTCGACCGATTCACTTGAAATGTTGAATATATCTTGGAAAATACATTGGCTATGGAAGTACGTAGGATTTTCTTTTATATTGCATAGTTCATTTGTGTTACATCCTAGCGAATGTGCCTTCTCTCGGTTATTCCCAATATCCTCATTTGCCGCCATAAGCGTATTAAATGTATAAACCTAAGAATAAGACGCGTAATAATATTAAACGGAACTTGCGTATGTTCCGCGAGCATATTTTTCGTTTATTTTATTCAGTCGGTCCGCCTCGTGTTATAACCTCGCATTTCTTCAAGGCGTAAATATCGAACTCCCAGAAAGAAATACGAGGCACCACTCCAACGAGACGAGAAGACTTTGCCTCTAGCCTAAATAAGTCCCGGTCGATAATTATTTAACATGGTGCCGGCAGAAAACGAGAACTCGCCGACGCTCGATCTCTTCGCGCACCCGCTATAATCTTTACCATAACACAGATCATGTGCATGCTTAGGTCTCAGATACCGAACTCTGTATCCCATGCGCTTTTTCGCCGAAACACCGGACAAAGGTCTCTCCTACCTTCCATGCGTGCAAATTTTATATAAGGAATGATCGAGAACGATTCTGCGAGCCATGAATATCGCGATCAATCACGCTAAACCTCAAAGTTCTTTCTCCCACAATTCAACCCCACTTAATTTTCTCGTCAAGAAAGACTTCCTTCCTGAAGTCAGTCTCCCAACAGTTTCCATCGCGTTCAGATCAAGTCTTCCAACAATTGCCATCGCGTTCAGATCAAGTCTTCCAACAGTTTCCATCGCGTACAGATCTCAGTCTTGCAAAATCGTCTTCGCTTCTTAATCTTGTTCTGACAGAATTCGAAGTGTAGTACCGATATCATAGAGTTTTGAATATTATACATCTTCGGGTTTTGACCGAAGTGTCGTATAAACGTTTAGTCGACTCTCGCGGCCTCGAGTCTATAAAATAGTTCAAGTGCTGTTTACCACGCGTATATACAGGGTGCGCCAGAGAAACTTACTTATTTGAAAGGTCAATAAAAACAAAAGTACTTCAATTATTGTTTAAATTTTTTTTTTATTTGAGAATACAATATCCCAATTTTTTTTCATGCAGTCTTGAAAATGACATCGGATAAATGGCGACCCCCATTGTGCATACACTGATGAAGTCGATTTTTGAAATTCGTATCCACTCTTTGCAGCATATCAATCGGTATGTTGGCAATGGCGTCGCGAATGTTGTTCTTGAGGTGTGCTATGGTCCGTGGTCGATCGACATAAACCAGAGATTTCAAATAACCCCATAAAAAGAAATCGCATGGAGTCAAATCTGGAGAGCGTGCCGGCCATTGGAGATCGCCTCTGAGAGAGATGAGGCGGTCGGGGAAATGTTGTCGCAACAAATTCATTGAGTCTCGTGCTGTGTGTGCTGTGGCTCCATCTTGCTGAAACCACACGTTCCTAACGTTCGTTTCTTCGAGTCTTGGAAGAAAAAATTCCTCGATCATGTTCCTGTAACGAGCTCCATTCACGGTAACTGCGCGCCGGGGAGAACGCACAACTGACTGCCTCACTCTGTCGACATTTTCCGGAGTTCTGATGGTCCGTTGAAGTCCATTTCTGGGTTTAGCGACACTTCCACACTCCCGAAATGAGTTAACCCACGACAGAATCGAATTACGGCCAGGAACGAGTCTGTGAGGAGGAATTTCAAAGCGAGCGCGGAAGGCACGTTGCGTAGCAACAAGTGAGCGACCGTTAGAAAAGAAGCTCTCGACTGCGAAGGCCCGCTGCTCTCTAGACCAGAGCATGATGGCAACTGACTGGAGGGAGAAACAAACTTGGGAACTTCCCCCTCCAGATGCGCCCCCTCTCGCCCCTCTACCCGCCCAACTCACCGCGCGGGAATTTTTTCAAATAAGTAAGTTTCTCTGGCGCACCCTGTACATAAACACTCTCAGCGCCCCAAGAGTCTGGTGCTGGTGACCGCTTTCCGAACGCTAAGCGTGGCGTCCATCAACGAGACCCTTATCTGCGAGCGACAACCGATACTCTTGCGAGCGAGCGTACCTACACACTGATACACTCACGAACACAGCGACCAATGTAAGCAACAAATTTCATTTTATGTTAATCCGATTGTTCCCCCGACTTCACAGTTATTTTCATTGTCATTTTGTCTGTATAAGTAACCTTTTTCATCCGATCACTTATTTGTAATAAACCTTTAGTTAAGTTTGTACGAATTTGTCGGATTATTTCTTGATACCAAATCACTGCATGATTTCCTAATTTCAACTCATTCCAAGCACTACCCCTTTTTACCCTCATCCCGTGCTATTGCGCTTGTCGTAGGCAAAAAAGGAGGGAATCAAAAAATATATGCCCACGTCCCTTCAGGACGTGACATTTGTTATTAACAATTATCTGACAAAATTTTTCACTTTCCAAAAACTTGCCTAAAAAATCGTCAGATAATTGTTAATAACAAATGAGCTATTCAATATAATAAAAAAATCCTTCGTACTTCCATCGACAATATGTTTTTCAAGATATATTCAACATTTCAAGTGAATCGGTTGAAAATTGTCTGAGTTATGTTTCCGGCCAACTTAAAAAAATCAGTTTTGAGATGAACGCTGCACAGCCGCCATTTTGAAATTAAGCGCTTCAAAAAAATTATTGTATACTGTCACTGATAAGTATGATAAACACCCTATTTTGTAATCTCGATTTATATTGTAGTTTTTCTGAACAAAAAACGCCAAAAAGCCTATTGTTCGGCCTGTAGAGTGACCTAACCCCTTAATCATAACAGAATTGAGAGAATATAAGAGGAACTTAAATAATGAAATAAATAATTTGTGTTATGACAAAATAAAATATCAAGTTGTTAAAATTGGAAATTATTCTTAATATAAATCGCATAATTAAGGGGTCAGTCCACTTTGAAAATTTCAAAAAATCGAAAGCAAGCAAGACTTGAAGAAATCGGCGATGATGACCAATCAGAAGGGATTTTGTACGGTGCAGGAATTGCCGATTGAGTTTAGGTAAGAGTTTTTCATAGTATAAACTTCAAACGCGTTTTTCTCGAAACAACGTTTTCAAAACCTAGCTCCATCGTATATCTAAAACTAATAAACCGATTCTCTTGAAATTCGAACCACATATTGTAAACATGATTTGCAACAAGATGACCCTCGATGGTTTTAAAATTTTGATTTTTACTCTTTTTTTTGCGAAAAACTGCAAAAAAAACGCGTTTTTTTTACTTTTTTCGTTTTTCATCTGCCATTTTTTTCTTTTTTGATAAAACTTTATATCCCAGGGTCATTTTGTAGCTGGTGTCATACTAAATCTAATGGACTTTGATTTTTTTGTTTCAGACAGGCCGTTGCCGAGTTGTGATGGAGCTACCTAGCCCACCTATTTTTGAGGCGTTACGTTAAACTATAGTTTTTGTACTTAAAAATGAATAAAAATGAATACATTTTTTTAAAATGTATTTCAAGACTTTATTTATCAAGCCCAACAACTTTTATATTCATATCTTTTATAAAATCTTTTAAAAAATCGCGAAAATAGCCTTTTTCGTGGCTCCAAAGTGGACTGGCCCCTTAAACTACTTGCATATTCAGATGAAAAATGAATACAAATTCTCCTCCTATATATTTTACGATTGTCGTAGTTTTTTTTTCAATACGTCGTGTACCCAAATCTTTGGCGTCCCAATAGCTGCACTTTTTTCCAAGATTATTATAAAATATTTGTAATTATGTGTTCTTTTGTGAAAGATGATCGAATCTTACTCGCCTTCTTCGAACACACACAAGAAAATATAATAATTATACTCGCACGCATTAAATATACTTGAACTAATTGGCCGCACTCATACGAGATATTAACATTATCAGCAGATCTCAACGTGATCCCAAATCCAACACGCTCGTACAGATAACGTTTTATTGAACTTGATTTTATTGCTCACCAATGAGACGAAAAAGTCCGAGAACTTTGGATTATTTTCGTAACATTGTGGGGGCGCGTAATCTCGTGGCAAACTCGCATCGTGGTACTCGTGAGTCTGTAACGAGTATCAGAAAGCGGAATATATTACACGGTATAGTGCATTTGTACTCCTCGAGAGTCTCGTGCACACACGTGTTTATTTCATAATAGAAATAAATTAACTTTTTAATAATAAAAACGTAACGAAATTCAGTCACTACTCTAAATACAAGGTTGACTTGACGAGAGGAAAAATGGAACATAGAATGGAAATAGAAAAATTGCCGATTCATATATGGATCAAGGCAGAAGTCTATTGGCTGAACAAAAATCAATAATTGCCCTACGTTCAATTCAACCGTTTTGATTTTAGTATTGCACCGAAGATGTAGCTCCATTCAAATTTAAGGTTGTTATGGGGTCAACACATGTTACCACCGAGCTAAAATTTTTTCTAGACCTTTATAGTCTCTTTGCTGATGATCCTGTGCAGTTTGAATATGATCGACAGTACCGTGTTTCAGAAAAAAAAATTGACAACTCGACGTATTTCGTGGGCTAATTACATTACGCTTATAGAAATCTCCGAATCATTTTTCAGTACATTATTAATATCCGCTAAGTGAATGTTACCACGGAGCTGAAAAAATAGGTACGGTTCGACTAATTATCGGGCTACCCCTTGGTACCGTGAAAAGTTACACAATACCGCTCTAAAATTATTAAGGGGCTATACCAGTGTAAACGTTGAAAATTTGGGTGATTTGCGGGAATTTTTTGGATGAAAAGTACTCAATTAAATGTTTTGGAAAATTAAGAATATATTTGGCTATATTTGACCTATATTACATAATTTTTTCATAGAAAAATATTGAGATCCAAGCGACTTATGCGTTGCCTTCGGAGGCACCAAAAAAAAAGTTCCTCCACTGCTGACATGATTCCGGCCGATTGAGTAGCTGAAACCGAAAAAGGAAAAAATTTCGTTAAACTGAAAGGTATTTCCTGTACAATGACGTACAATTTTCGAAAAATATCAAAATCTAACAAAATGGCGTAGTTATGAAAAGAAGTCTGTTTTCCTGCCTATAAATGGTCGTTTTTTTCAATGCCGAATCGTCAATTTTCATCTAATCAAAAATATCCTACGTCATTGTAGAGTAAATATATTCAAGAGTACTCAGTTCAAATTTCAAGTCAATCGGATAATTGCGCTTTGAGTTACAATGTCAGCAATTTGAAAAATCTCATTTCGAGAAAAACGCGTTTAAAGATTTAACTATCGATTTTTGCAGGATAAAATGATTATAGATACGGCCTTGAAATTTTTACAGAATATTTTTGAAAGTATAAACTGTAGAAAAAGGCAAAAAAATCAATTTTTTAAAAGTGTCTGACTGGTATAGCTCCTTAATGCTTTTGATAGCGAATTTGTGCGAAAATCAAGCACACAAAATATTAGACTGCAATCATGGCAACGTCGTAGTCGGCACAAATGCTACCTATCTTATCGGTATTCGGTAATTATGCCGGGGAACTTCAAACTACTCGGTCGGGATAATTAAGACGGAATGACACCTTATCGCGGTCGGTATGGTAGAACAATTATAGATATCCAAAAATCTCTCAAACGGCTCTCCAGATCCCGTCGAAACTTTGCCAAACGCTGTCAAATAGATTGACGAACCGCTGTCTGCCCATCAAATTTTATGAATTTTAGAAAAAAAAACGTAGATTGGCTTATGATAACCCAATCTACGTTTTTTCTCAAATTCATAAAATTAGTAAGTTTTTTTATTTCTTCGAGATTATAAACAGCACTTTTTGATTAGAGAGATTTTATTATAGAAATTTATTACAGAGATTATAATACACACTTTTCCTTTCCAGTGTAATTTTTTTTACTCGGACCAATATTCATTTTTGACAGCTCCTTGGGCCAATATTGAGGTTACGAACGAGCATATGTCTCGAACTTCGCGACACTTCCGCCAACCTGGGCATTATGATAAACCACGATTTACGACGTTGCCAATTCGTTTCGCGTTGATTGAGCGAGAAAAAGTTATAGAAAATAATTATACAAAGTAATGAACTTAATGTAATCAGCGAATGTTCAAAAATGGATATTTTTACAAATCGGTGTAGAAGAATAGTTCGAAAACGTACGTTCAATATTCCGATTATTTGTAAGCTAACGGTTGGTAGCAGTCGATCGGCTCCGTGCATAAGCATAGAGTGCTCCCCTCGTACTTCACCCCCGTCGGCTAAACCCCATAACAATCTTAAAGAGAACGCTGCGGCTCGATTGAGATATTTTAATAAATTTGTGTAAAGATGTACACTACCGACCAAAAGTTTCCGAACAATTCCGATAATTGCAAAACTTTTCATCACTGGATAATTGCCAAATAATGTTATAATAATATAGTTATTTTCATGTATTATTTTACGAAGATATTATACAGCTCTGTATAATTAATAATATTATTGTAATATAATTTTGCAATCGTCTGAAGTGTGCGGAAACTTTTGGCCGCGAGTGTATATAGTTGTTTAGAGATATCACTATCAGTGTAGAGAATGGCATACTTCTGTAGAGTGAGACAACTGAGAGCCGTACGTTTTACGAACTGCCAATCATTATCTGAAAGTCCAAGCAATAACGATGATGGTGTCCAATGTTTTGCGCCCAGACTGTACATTCCACAGTGATAAGTCTGTTGGCTGAAACAAAGGATTAATCACGTTTCCGGAAGTCGTCGGCGTAGCCAGCATTTTTTATGGGGGGCTGGGAGGGGGGCGACTTAACAAAAAAGTGGTTTTCTTCAGAATTATTTCTTTTAATAAATAAAATTTACGCAATAGTCGATGATTACGTAACACACATTAAATATGAAGCTGTAATTACACGATCGTGTTAACATTAATATCAAACTCTTGCAATACCGTCAAAAATAATCAACTAATTTTTCATTATTCGTTAATCGAGTCAGCAGTCTTCAAAATTTACTTTCAGTGGGTATTCAATTAAATAAGTTTCAACTCTCCATTTGTTTTTCTGCAAATCTGCCCAACACTTTTTTAGTCGACATTTTTTTTCAACATTGCGGCTTGGAGAAGTTTGTACAAGTTAGGGCGCTGGTTCTCGCTATAAATCGAATAGTAACTTATTCTTATCATGATAAAGCACCGCATTTTAAGCGAAAAAAAGCATTCGCATTTTAAGCGAAAAAAAATCGATTTTTTGAAAATTCTACTGTGGCTTTACCCCTTAAGGTAGTACGAGCGCGCAAGATTGATTTCGATAGATTTTGTTCAAATTTTAACCAGACATTGTTCATATCATTATGCATGTTTGAGTCAAATTTTAGAACGGTCGACTATTTAGATTGGGAGATAATGGGTTTTAAAATTACAACTTTTAATACTGCAGGGTCTCCATTGAAATTTAGACAGAATAATTTTCCATAAAAAATATCTGTCCCCTATAATAAGAAGACATATGGCAACACCGCATCGTTCCACGTATCCAATTACGTGAGTTTGCGCGGCATATTTAAGGCGTTACCCCCACTTGTAGCGCAAAAAAGACCTTTTTCATGAATTTTTTTAAAGAAAACTACAAAAGTATTTTAATCGATCATTATACCATCTTAAAGAACACATCTTGAAGAACTTTCAGTAATCTTTTTATTGAAAAATATTACATTGTTAAGTGGCAAATGGCCGTCAATGAAATAATGTTTTTATATACACGGTTTGCGGTGACCAACATTGCGGCGAAGTGGATCATCTGAAAAAAAAATGCGGATGGATTTAGTCAAATATAAGTATAAACTAGTCTTTAATCGAAGGATTTTAAAAAATATTCATTTTTCACAAAATGGCGAACAGTCAAAGTTAATGGTTCGATTTTAACGAAAAAAACGGCCGTTTTTTGGCTATAAAACGGCCATTTTTTTTCGAAAAAAAAATCGAACGATTAAAGACTACATTTTTATGTATTAAATAAGCCTGCAAAATTTCAAGAAGATCGGTTCATTAGTGTTCGAGTAATCTTGGTCACCGACTTCAGAAATGCCATTTTGAGAAAAACGCGTTTAAAGTTTCAATTTCAGTTTACACGAAGAAAATATTTTTTTTTTGTAAACTTACATAGAGTCATCTATTCCGGGCATCAAAAAAAACTGCACTTCAAATTGCACTTCAAAAAAATGCAATAAAAAAAATCGATTTTTTCAAAATCGCAAGTGGGGGTAACCCCTTAAAATAATACTGCAACACAAATTTTTATTTGGAATTAATTTTTCATCGAACAAAGTTTTTAATTAGTTATGCATGAACCAACACTTTTGTTTATTAATGACGATAACATAAACAATATAAAATATTAATATTTATAATGCAAATATTTTTTTATGACAACATTTTTAACTTTATGAACGCGATAATTATTATTTTTTCTCGAAATATTAAACAATACTGTTCTGTGGTGCTGGCATATGTCTTCTTATTATGGGGGACAAACATTGTTTTACGGAAAATTATTCTGTCTCAATTTCAATGCAGACCCCGCAGTGTTGAAAGTTGCAATTTGAAAACCCAATACCTCCCAATCTAAACAGTCGACTGTTCTGAAATTTCACTCAAACATGCATCATGATATGAACAATGTCTGGTTAAAATTTGAACAAAATCTATAGAAAACAAGATTGCGCGCTCGTACTACCTTAACTTCATTGTGAAGTTTAAATATCTACTTGAGGCGGTCATTCCATGTGACAGGTTAAAAAAGATATGTCGCACAAATTAAAAAAAATACGTACGTGTTATATGGCCCCGGCATAGCAGACTAATGGTGAGTCAACATTCTCTTTGTGTAAATCGTACTTGAACTTTTAAACGCGTTTTTCTCAGAACTATATTTTTCAAATTGGCTTTCAAATTGGCTTCCAGGAAAACCATTGAACGGATTTGGCTCAAATGTTTACGGTATAGTCAGCGCATCTGTAGTTTTCACCCGAACTAGAATATTTCTGATATCCGCCATAGTTTTTTAAGCTGAAAAAATCGGAAAAAACGACGATACGTGGAACTTAATTTTTTAAACCGTGCCAAAAATTCAATTCTCGATAAGTCTACAAATTAAAATTCCGTTTGATTTTTTTAATCTCAAATGAGCGAAACCTCCGGAATCATGGCAGCCGTCAAGCAACTTTTTTTTACACATGAGTGTCTTCTGAACGAGTAAAGTATAGTGTATGAGTAAAGCATGAGTAAAGATTGTAAAGTCGATTAAACTCGTTATTTTTGTTGGAAAAACACTGAGGGACTGTAAAGGTGTTAATAAATGTGTGGTAAAAATTCCAAGATAGAGTGTTTTAATGGTTTATGAAAGAAATCCCAAAAGAAGCGAAAAAATAGCTGTCACATGGGATGCCCCCCCTCCTGCCAACGCCAGTGGGGAGAGTGCCTCGTCCCGGCGTATCTTCACATTTTCCATTTTTCCTATCAGCGATGGATTACCTGTGGGATTTTTGAAAACGAGACCAACAACGGGTGCCAAGTATTCCGGCTGTCCCATGAACGGAAAGAATTCCACTGGGAATCCAGGAGCCGGATAATACTCGATCTCACCGAGATGTTCTTTGTCGACATTGGAAGCTCCGGCACACGACAGCCATATACGAAGCTGTAATTCACGGTTGCTCGTCGCGTGTGTACTCGTTAATGATAAACGCTCACGCGCGAAAAATGAGTCAGGGCTTTGGTCGGACCCAGATTTATTTCCTCTGACTATATTAGGGCTCCAGTCTGGAAGCCTTGCGATTTTGAACTCTCGAAAGGCGTCACATTTTTTTCATCAACTCTTCGACTCCATAAATTAGTCCTATTGTTGAAGTATTAAGGCACAGGCCACAGTAACGAGTATTAAATCATGTGCGAATTTAACCATTTTTTTCGTACGAAAAAGTGATTCACTCATAAAATTAATTACACATCTATTCAGTATGAAAATCAACCTGTTAGAAAGTAGTTATTTTTTTTTTTCGATATACAAAATGGCCGACTACTCGAAACTTCTCGGAACAGCTTTTTTCCAATCGGCGTGACAAATAACTTCAACAATTTTCACTCGATTTACGTCAAATTTAAAAGTTATGGGCCTAATTGCATTTCGCAGAGAAGTACGTACGAAATTTCTGATTAATCGAAAACTTTTCATTTTATGAGCAGTTTATGAGCAGTTATAACGAAATTTTTCACTGAAAATTCATTTCTTAAGGGGTACCCCCACTTGCGATTTTGAAAAAATCGATTTTTTTTATTGCATTTTTTTGAAGTATAAGTATCCGGGCCCATACTTCTGTATGGGCCCGGAATAGATGACTCTATGTAAGTTTACGAAAAAAAATATTTTCTTCGTGTAAACTTAAATTGAAACTTTAAACGCGTTTTTCTCAAAATGGCATTTCTGAAGTCGGTGACCAAGATTACTCGAACACTAATGAACCAATCTTCTTGAAATTTTGCAGGCTTATTTAATACATAAAAATGTAGTCTTTAATCGTTCGATTTTTTTTTCTCGAAAAAAAAATGGCCGTTTTATAGCCAAAAAACGGCCGTTTTTTTTTCGTTAAAATCGAACCATTAACTTTGACTGTCCGCCATTTTGTGAAAAATGAATATTTTTTAAAATCCTTCGATTAAAGACTAGTTTATACTTATATTTGACTAAATCCATCCGCATTTTTTTTTCAGATGATCCACTTCGCCGCAATGTTGGTCACCGCAAACCGTGTATATAAAAACATTATTTCATTGACGGCCATTTGCCGCTAAACAATGTAATATTTTTCAATAACAAAATTACTGAAAGTTCTTCAAGATGTGTTCTTTAAGATGGTATATTGACCGATTAAAAAGTTTTGTAGTTTTCTTTTTAAAAATTCATGAAAAAGGCCTTTTTTTGCGCTACAAGTGGGGGTAACGCCTTAAGTTCAAATACCTACAACTTCTGAATAAAACAATATTTTTGAAATTCCGTACGTACTTCTCTAGGTATTCTAATGTAGATTGACGAGAATTTTTGTTATTTGTTCTAGGTAAAAAATTGTGGATGCTAAATTTCACGTCGCGGAGCGCGCAAAAAAAGATAACAAAAGAATATATTAGTAGTCCACCATTTTGTACATCGAACAAAAAAAATATATATATTTTCTAACAGCTTGATATTCATACTAAATAGATGTGTAATTAATTTTATGAGTGAATCATTTTTTCATACGAAAAAAAATGTTGAATTCGCACATTATTTTATACCCGTTACCGTGGCCTAAGGCCTTAAGAGGTAACACTAGTCCAGAGGATCGAAAACAAGCTATTTTTGTTAGCTTTAAGGGGTTTGCATAAGTTCGAAGAAAAAACGATTCTTTCTATTGCATCCATAGCCTAGGACCTTGACTTTAATTTGCAACGAAGATTTTGGGAAAAATTCAAAAGTTAACCGAGTTATGACGATTTTTGTGAAGTGGCAGATCGCTCACTGCCTTACGAAAAACCGCCCCGCTTCGATTTATCCTTTTTTTGCGTTTTTATTGAAACTATTTTTTTTTAAGTGGAAGTCGTATCTCAAAATATATATTCTTCCGATTTCCTTCAAATTTTAACAGCGGATAGTTTATAACATTTTCTTTCTTCTGGTCGAAGGATTTTTGGATATTCACAGTCATTGCCTAATTATAAATTATGAACGTTGTTTCTTTAGCATTTTAGCATTGAACATGCTTTTAAAACTATATGTTTGTTGAGGTAGATTGAATATAGGGGTCTGAGTTAGCTGGATGTCACACGAAACTAACTAACTAACGCTACCCCCTAATATTATATAACAATTATTATACAAAAAAACACAAACAAACCAAAATCAAACCCAAACCAACCGAAAACAATTCCCAATAAACCCAATTATATACCTCAATGTATTAATATTTTTCTTTAAACAATAAAAAACCGACTCATATTATTTATATGTGCCTGTTTTTTATTACCCGAAAAATCTGATTACATTTTCAAAGCCATGAAATAGTTGCACTTTGTGTGATATCTGTAGATTTTTTATTTGAAAATCGAACGTCTTTTTCTACAGCATGCCATTTCCATAATTAGCAAATCTTCAAAAAAGTCTCCGGTCACACCAAAGTTCTATTATTATATTAAAGCCGTATTTTAGTGTATCTGGCCAAAGAAGACTAAAGGTAAATTACTGAAATCAGTGAATATCCACCCGATAACTGCTCGAGAAACTTTTAACGCGTTTTTCTCAAAGCAAATTTCTTCAAATCGGGCGTGTATTTTTCTCGGAAACTACTGGGCCGATCGAATTGCAATTTCGCACACATCAAGAGTACACGTCGGGCTATCGTTCGGCTCTCCATATTTTTGATTGCTTCATAATTACTATTTTTCGGGGCCGCGAGAAGTGAAAATTTTATTGCGAAATTCAGAGTACTCTTTTTCAAACGCAGCCATTTAGTAATTTTTTCCTAAAATTTTTTATTAGAGGACCGAACGATAACCATATTTGTAAAGAATAGAATTTAAAAAAATCGTTCGTTTCAGATGACTGGGACGGCGGCAATGGCAACGCCCGACGATAAAAAAATTTCGCGACATGCACTGCGCATCATCAAATATCATGTAGAATTTCGAATATGGTGCTTTGAAAAAAATGAAGATGTTACTTCAAATATGTATAAATATAAATGTGAAATACTAACATTGTAAATTTAACCGTTTCTGTAAATTCAATTCCCAAAAAAGCACTGTAATAAGGGTTTCCACACTAGACTACGGCCTTAAAACTACATTCTTAATTTTTTTTTATTTCAGATCACCTTAGTTGCTAGAACCACCCATACGCCATGCGACAAAGGGAGAACTCCGTTCAAATAATAATAACGTAATTGTTTGTCGATATTTTTGAATTTCAAAAAACCTTAAACTCGGCAAGATGAAGTACTAATTGTGTCTAAAATCCCAATCGCGCCATTCCAAAACTCTCGTCACAAAAAATATTGAAATCCGACGTATTTTTTGAGCCCCAAGATTATGCAGACCCGTTAAGGCAGCCACTATTTACGCTCTCAAAGATCGCCAATTTTCGTGAAGTTGCCCTGACAATTTTCCGCACGGGTACCTGTCGAATTTTCTCTTTCGCATATTCCGCATTTTTTACCTGCTGCGATGCTCTTACGGCTGTGCGCAAATCGAACGGCATACTTTCCGGCAATTCCGACGACTGATTGTAATAAACCGGCACCCAGTCGAATCTCTGTCGACGAAAATTAAAGAATTTTTTCGCACAATGATCAACCCTGTCCGAACTTCACTCACAAGGAACATCACTTAAGTGTCCGCCGTCGATTTTGTTGAAACTCATACATGTGATGAAGCATTGAAAACTATTAGACACGTATTTTTTATCTGCCGTAAAACGGTTTTAAGAGGGGAAACCACCCCTCAAAGAAAGGCGTGTCGAGGGGTGGCTTGCAGTTTCACCGACAGGAAGTCCGTCGATCGGAATGAAACAAAATTCAAAATTTTTCTAATGTAAAACGATGAAAAATCCACTATAGAATAATTTAAAAAATGAAATTAAGGGGTGACACGCTTTTCTTTGAGGGGTCGTTTCCCCCCGTAAAAACTTTTTCCTGCAGATAAAAAAAAATACGTGTCCAATAGTTTTCAACGATTTATCACATATATGAGTTTCAACAAAGTCGGAGGCGGACACTCAAGGCCTTAGGCCACAGTAACGGGTATAAAATCATGTACGACCCAGGTAGGAAATTAAAAGGCTCACGATGGAAACAAGCTTGTGCGAGCCTTGTTTCACCGAGCCTGAGTGAGACAGACCTGGCCCAGGTTTCATTGCATCGTTTGGAGCAGCCTGGAACCAAGACTGGCTGCTTAGCCTAAACTCAGGGTTATTTCAAGCTTTATTCAGCCGGTGAATTTTGAGGCTGAAAAATCAAGGCTGGATGCATGCTTGTTTCAGGTTGTGATAAAATAAAATAAGTTTAAAATAATATGTTTTCTGTACTTTCATGAAAAAAAAATTTAGCAATAAATTTGTCGGGTGCGAAGGCACGAAAAACGAAAGCGAAGGAGGCAGCTCAGAACATTTAAACACATGCTCTTATCGATATTTATGAGGTACACAAAAAAATATATACGAAAATAAAAGTACGCAATAAAATAAAGTTTTGTTTTTTATAATATTTTTTATATATATTTTGTAATAAATAATATAACAAATAATAAATATATATAACAAATCAAATGAATTCTTTACAAATTTATTAAATTTACCCCAATGTAGAATATAGAAAACTAAAAACAGGCCTCATATAGCCTCGGGAAGAGTTTGGGAAAAGCCTGGTCATAAATGCTCGTGAAGGCTTCATTAAGGCTCGTTTTGAGCCTTGTTGTTTCGTCGTTTCAGGCTTAGTACAGGCTTTTCTACCAGCCTTTGGTCAAGCCTGTGTGCAAGAGCCTGAAACCGCGTTATCATTCAGAGGTTCACCTAGGCCTGAAATCAGGCTGGTGCTCAGCCTGAATTAAAAAATGTGAGCCTTGTTTCAGAGCTTGGCGAGCCCTTTTTTCATCGTCAATTTCTACCTGGGGAGTTTAACCATTTTTTTCGTATGACAAAGTCATTCACTCATAAAATTAATTACACATCTATTTAGTATGAATATCAAGCTGTTAGAAAATATATATATTTTTTATGTACAAAATGGCCGACTACAAATATTTTCTTTTATCTTTTTTTTCAGGCGCTCGACGGCGTGACATTTAGCATCCACAATTTTTTACCTAGAACAAAAAACAAAAATTCTCGATCTACATTAGAATACCTGGAGAAGTACGTACGGAATTTCAAAAATATTGTTTTATTCAAAAGTTGTAGGTATTTGAACTCAAGAAATGAATTTTCAGTGAAAAATTTCGTCATAACTGCTCATAAACTGCTAATAAAATGAAAAGTTTTCGATTAATCAGAAATTCCGTACGTACTTCTCTGCGAAATGCAATTGGGAACATAACTTTTGAATTTGAAGTGAATCGAGTGAAAATTGTTGACGTTATTTGTCACGCCAATTCAAAAAAAGCTGTTTCGAGAAATTTCGAGCAGTCGGCCATTTTGTACATCGAAAAAAATTATATATTTTTTCTAACAGCTTCATATTCATACTAAATAGATGTGTAATTAATTTTATGAGTGAATCACTTTTTCATTGGAAAAAAATGGTTAAATTCGCACATGATTTTATACCCGTCACTGTGGCCTAAGGCCTTGAGTGATGTTCCTTGTCAGCCCAACGCTTCTATTTCTGGGAGTACTTTGTTGAACTTCAAGAGCACGCAAGGACGATACGGCGATACGTATCCGTAGGGAGCAACCGAACAAGGCCCGAGTTCATCGATATTGAAGAAACACGGTTTTCTGCCAACGTTCGAACGCAATTTTCCCTCCGAACAATTCGTGTCATACCGGGACTCGTTTCTTTTGTATCCTGCAAAGCAGGGTCAAACCAACACGCACAAGACGCTAAATCAGACGCTCATGGACACTATAATTGAAGAATATTCGGTGAATATGTTGTTTCGGGCCCCTATCCCAAAATAAGTGGAATATTTTATTTCTTATCACTTAAAAATGTATGTAAAATATAAAAATGAGAAGAATATTTACTCATCGTCTCAAAATAAATATAAATGTATCGCCTGAAAATGTACAACTTCACCGAAAAATGACATAACAATAAATTTTATGGAGGGAGAAGTATTAATAGTAGTAGTTTGAAAATTTTCGTACTTTTCAAATATTAGGACTTGGAATTAATTCGTACCGTTTTTTGAATGAAAATAAAATTATTTTGAATAAAAATAAAAAAAATATATTAATGAAAGTATTGCCCTCGCTCTCTACTACTTTTGACCATCTTTCGGGCAGGGTACGAATACCGTGTCGGAAGAACGCCTCGTCTCAAGATGCAATCCACGAATCGACCCATTTCGACAATCTTCGTAACACGTGAACTTCTGCTCAGACAGGCTATGAGCAATCGAACGAAACAACTGGTAATCAAAAGGAGCGATATCTGGAGAATACGGCGGGTGGAGTAGGACTTCCCATTTCCCCCATGGAAATTTATATATGTAAAATATATGCAGAAAGTATATCCCAGGTAGGAAATTAAAAGGCTGACGATGGAAACAAGCTTGTGCGAGCCTTGTTTCACCGAGCCTGAGTGAGACAGACCTGGCCCAGGTTTCATTGCATCGTTTGGAGCAGCCTGGAACCAAGACTGGCTGCTTAGCCTAAACTCAGGGTTATTTCAAGCTTTATTCAGCCGGTAAATTTTGAGGCTGAAAAATCAAGGCTGGATGCAGGCTTGTTTCAGGTTGTGATAAAATAAAATAAGTTTAAAATAATATTTTTTCTGTACTTTTATGAAAAAAAAATTTAGCAATAAATTTGTCGGGTGCGAAGGCACGTAAAACGAAAGCGAAGGAGGCAGCTCAGAACATTTAAACATATTCTCTTATCGATATTTATGAGGCACACAAAAAAGTGTATACTAAAATAAAAGTACGCAATAAAATAAAGTATTGTTTTTTAAAATATTTTTTATATATATTTTGTAACAAATAATATAACAAATAATAAATATATATAATAAATCAAATGAATTCTTTACAGATTTATTAAATTTACCCCAATGTAGAATATAGAAAACTAAAAACAGGCCTCATATAGCCTCGGGAAGAGTTTGGGAAAAGCCTGGTCATAAATGCTCGCGAAGGCTTCATTAAGGCTCGTTTTGAGCCTTGTTGTTTCGTCGTTTCAGGCTTAGTACAGGCTTTTCTACCAGCCTTTGGTCAAGCCTGTGTGTAAGAGCCTGAAACCGCGTTATCATTCAGAGGTTCAGCTAGGCCTGAAATCAGGCTGGTGCTCAGCCTGAATTAAAAAATGTGAGCCTTGTTTCAGAGCTTGGCGAGCCCTTTTTTCATCGTCAATTCCTACCTGGGATGCTACATATATATATATATATCGGTCGCATATATAGTGACGAAAAATAGAATAATACGTATATATTCAGTATATATGCACCAAATATATGACGCGCATATGACCCATATATTTTCGATATATTTTTCTGACCAAAAAATATATGCTACGTATAAACACTATATATGATGCATATATGAGGCATATACGACGCATATATTTTCGATATATTTTCAATCTATTTTTTTGTCAGAAAAATATATCAACAATGTATGCGTCATATATGACTCATATATGTGTCATTTATGCGTCATATATGACGCATACATTTTTGATACATATTCCTGACAAAAAATTTATGCTGTGTAGAAACACTATTACAGTTAAACTTGATAAAACTTAAAACTTAAACTTAAAAAAACTTAACTTACAGTTAAAGTACGCTATTACATATAAACACTATATACAGATATACTACGCATATCTGTATATATGTGGCATATATGTACCATCTATGCAGCATATATGTGGTATGTAGGCAGTGTGTATGCAACATATATGCTAAATATATGTGGTATATATGCAGGGTAAATGATACATATATCATTGACATATGATACATTGATATACAGTAATACCACGCATATACATCTCATATATAAAAACGTTACGAAAATTAGAATTTGGCACATATATGCAACATATATTTTCAATATATGGCATACATTTCACATATATTACAATTATTAATAAAATAAATTTGCAGTCCATTTTTGCGTATATAAATTTCCATGGGGATTAAGCGTTTCCAGATATGTTTGTACCGGTTTTGCGACGTGCGCACGAGCATTGTCGTGCAGCAAAATGACGTTGTCGTGTCTTTCGGAGTATTCCGGCCGTTTTTCTTTCAATGCACGGCTCCACCGCATCAATTGCAGTCGCTAGCAATTCCCAGTTATGGTTTCATTCGGTTTCAGCAGTTCATAGTAAATCACACCCCTCTGATCCCACCAAATACAGAGCAGGAGCTTAGACCCATGGATATTTCACTTTGCCACTGATGTTGATGGTTGGCCGGGCCTAACCCATGACTTTCTGCGCTTCGGATTGTCGTAATGGATCCATTTTTCATCGCCAGTGACAATTCGATGCAAAAAACCGGAACAAAAGCGGCAAGTAAAACTCCCCGGAAAACACTTTATTCGGCACAAATGTCGACATATTCAATAAATTATAAAGTGTTGTTATTTACTATTGAAAAGAGGTTATGTACAGAAAATGGCATTCAATGATAGCTGTTTCACGATGAATACATTACTGTCGGTAACAACGAAATAATGTACTACGCCATCTCTTGTAAAACGCTACGAATTAATTCCAAGACCTCATAAATGATACGTTTTATCGATAAATGACAATGTCAGGTCATTTTGAGACACCTCTTATTACTTCCATTAGGCACAGTCTTCGTTTAAGGAGAGATACACACCTAGATGGTCGAGGTCGAGGATTTAGAAGCTATGAACATTCCGTCGACCGTAGAAGACCTACACTATGGGCCTGGTATCGATGATTCCATGCAAGTTGACAAATTTCATGATTTATTCATTCCCAAATTTTCAAACGCGTTTTTCTCAAAACCACGTTTTTCAAATCGGTACCCAAAATTTCTCGACAACCAATTAACCGATTGCCTTGAGGTTTTTTCTGGTTATTCTATACACCATTTTCTAGTACTTGTCATAGGATTTTTTTTCCGTTACTCAGTTTTGGTTTTATAGGCAAAATAATAACTAATTTTTGGCCCAAAAACCACTATTCAAGTTCAAACGTCCGCCATTTTGTCATAAATCGATATTTTCAAAACCGGCTATGACAAGTACTAGATTATAGTATCTAATTTAATAATCTTTTTGGTTTTTTTTTTCAGATGCTTTTTGAAGAAACGCCAGTGGGTACCGTATACGCAGATTTTTTTACGACGCTCCAAGGATCATACAATATCCTTGTATATTTTTGATATTTTTAAATAAAGAAAATTAAACATATTCTTGAATGTATATACTTTTAGATAATTAAAACCCCAATCCGAAATTTCAAATAGTTTTCCTTGAAAAAATCACAAAAATGACCTTTTTTCCGGCTCCTAGGTGTATATCTTCCCTTAAGACTACTATTTCTTGCACGCTTGAAGACATTACCCCCATGTCGCGTTTATGACTTCGTTAGTTTTTCTCGTCAGGATTTTAGTGCGCTTTTCAACGGTGCTTCATGCAGAGAATCAAATCTACAAATATTTCTGCCTCTTGACTTTCTCCAGCTCGTTACCTTTATATTTCCATTCAGGACGAACGAGTTTCCCAACACCATCGAACGGTTTTTTTTTCTCTAAATTATGAACTCGTTTGTAAACGTATTTCATAAGGATAGGGAGTTTAACGTTAATCTCACCATCGAGAAAACGACGAATGGCTCGAATGTATTTTTTCGGCTCCGACTTCGCATGCGTGGCGCTGACCCACACTATGGGCGATGTTTCAGGACACAAAATATTTGGTACGAACCCTAAACCTAGAAAAATATTTGTGTATTAAGGGGTCTGTATAAGTTTGACATTTCTAAACTATCAATTTTTTCACCGTGTCGCCTTCCAGCAGCTTAGGTTTTTATCTTCAATTTGAAACACAGATTTTGTAAGAATTCCAAACACTGACTAGGTTATGAGTGTTTTTGCTTTAGCGTTGTTCTCGTAATGTTTTATGAAACGGTGCAAGTCTCAAAATCTATTCGTCTGATTTACTTCAAATTCGGACAGAGCATAGCTGATAACATTTTCTATCGTATGACCGGAATATTTTTCAAATGTGGTTATCCATTTGTTAATAACAAATGATTAAACCTATTTTTTTCGTCGGGAGTCAAATTTTTCCGACAGCTTGCCATTTTCGCAATTTTCAAAATTAAAAAAGGTATCCGGGCAGACGAAAATCCCATTCTCATATTGAAAGTACATCTTCTTAGCTTTCATTCCAGATCAGCCTAGTTGTCCGCACCACCTACGCCGAGCGGTGTATTAGGGGGCGAGATACCTCTAGGCGAGGAAAAAAATTGCTGATTTTCGTGACTTTTTTTTAACCGTAAGATTCCGTCACCGTGTTTGAAACTTAGGGTATGATTTATTACGACCTTTGGCTGTTATATGATATTTTTAATAATAATCTTTAAAAGTGGCGGAGTTATGCCACGAACGGAAAAAAAGAAATAGTACAAAATACGGGGGTTACACAGTTCGCATTGGACTCGAGCGATTACACAGCGATATTTACTGAAACATAGTGCTCAAAAGGTCGTGGTGGAAAGAAGCAAGGAGTTTTTTTCACTCGTTTACGTTTCGATCCTTGGTTCGGATCCTCTTCAGAAACTTTATTTGTTCTACAAATTTCGCGATACAAATTATATTAATAGAAATTACAGATTTTTTTTTATAAAATAATAATTGTATTTATTGTTATAAATAAGTTTTAGATGTGTTTTAATGATTTGTGTAAATTTTGTGTTAGTTTTTTCTCATAAACTAACACAAAATTTACACAAATCATTAAAACACATCTAAAACTTATTTATAACAATAAATACAATTATTATTTTATAAAAAAAAATCTGTAATTTCTATTAATATAATTTGTATCGCGAAATTTGTAGAACAAATAAAGTTTCTGAAGAGGATCCGAACCAAGGATCAAAACGTAAACGAGTGAAAAAAAACTCCTTCCTTCTTTCCACCACGACCTTGGAAATCTCACGGGCCGAATCGAAGCCGATTCCTCAACATCTCGTAGTATCAACACGGCCACGCACCACTCATACTCATAGTGCTCAAAATACAGTGTGCTCAAAGTAAATTATTACAGTTCCTATACTGTCCTCTTTGGACTCGAACCGCTCTCCTGTATCTTTTATTGGAACACACAGTCCAAAATACAGTGTAGTCAAAAGTAAATTTTGACAGTTCAACACTTTAATATAAATTTAACAAAACTTGTAATTTGCCGGTTGGTCAATCCGTATTATGTACAATGAATGTGCCAGTTATATCGACAGAGTTTATGTAGGTGTTTTACCAGTGAAGTCCTCTTTTTATAATTTTTGGAATTATGTCTCACAAATTTCAACGTTCGCATTCTATCGACCACGCACTACGAACTGTCAATCCTTTGTGTCCTGGCCTCGTGCCTCACCTCGTGCCTCATTTGCGTACAGTATAAAAATCAGTGATCGCATTTAAATTTCCCAGTTGAATATTTTTACTGAAATCACTGATGTATTCACATATCAAACTGCAAATAAACCAGTGTAACTGTAAAAATCTCAGAGTGCACAGATAACGTCACGAACTGTCGAAAGAAAAGTAAAACTACCGTGCCACACTGTGAAATTTAATTAATCACTCTGTGGTCATAACAGAGTACACTGTAACCCTTGCACTTTACGTACAGTATAAAAATCAGTGACCTCATTTAAATTTTACTGTTGAATATTTTTACCGAAATCACTAATTTCTTCACAATACCAAACTGTAAATAACTCGATGTAACTGTAAAATCTCAGAGTGCACAGATTACGTCACGAACTGTCGAAAGAAGAGTAAAATTACCGTGCGATACTGTAATTTAAGGGGTTACCCCCACTTGCGATTTCGAAAAAATCGATTTTTTTTATTGCATTTTTTTGAAGTGCAATTTGAAGTGCAGTTTTTTTTATGCCCGGAATAGATGACTCTATGTGAGTTTATAAAAAAAAATATTTTCTTCGTGTAAACTGAAATTGAAACTTTAAACGCGTTTTTCTCAAAATGGCATTTCTGAAGTCGGTGACCAAGATTACTCGAACACTAATGAACCGATCTTCTTGAAATTTTGCAGGCTTATTTAATACATAAAAATGTAGTCTATAATCGTTCGATTTTTTTTTCGAAAAAAATGGCCGTTTTATAGCCAAAAAACGGCCTTTTTTTTTTTCGTTAAAATCGAACCATTAACTTTGACTGTCCGCCATTTTGTGAAAAATGAATATTTTTTAAAATCCTTCGATTAAAGACTAGTTTATACTTATATTTGACTAAATCCATCCGCATTTTTTTTCAGATGATCCACTTCGCCGCAATGTTGGTCACCGCAAACCGTGTATATAAAAACATTATTTCATTGACGGCCATTTGCCACTAAACAATGTAATATTTTTCAATAAAAAAATTACTGAAAGTTCTTCAAGATGTGTTCTTTAAGATGGTATATTGATCGATTAAAAAAGTTTTGTAGTTTTCTTTAAAAAAATTCATGAAAAATGCCTTTTTTGCGCTACAAGTGGGGGTAACGCCTTAATGAATCACTCTGTACTCAATACAGTACACACTGTAACCCTTACAGTTTGCGTATAGTATAAAAATCAGTGATCTCAAGTAAATTTTACAGTTGAACATTTTTACTAAAAACACTGATGTATTCACGATACCGAATTGTAAATGAGCCAGTGTAACTGTAAAAAGCTCAGTGTGTACAGGAAAATTCGTCATTTTTGTAGGACAGGATTTACATTACTCTGTTTTACTGTAAAATGAAATATGGCACCCTGTTTTTTTATGCGGTTTATACTGTGATTTTCGCTGTTTCTTTTTTTACGTACGGTTTTCTAAACTGCAATTTCAAAGCTGGCGTGACGCATAGCTAGAAAACTCATCGGCCGATTCTGATTAAATTTGGTAAAAATCTTTCTAATCTCATTGTTTAAAATGTGACCCTAAATGTTTGGGAAAAAACGTATTGTTTTATTGCATAATGTAGCCAATTGTTTTCGGAAAATCCAATCTTTTTGTTTCAAAGCGTACCATTTAATCGATTTTCAACATTTCCCACTTTTTCTTGGTTTATATTCTGCGTATGAGTGTGAGGCCTTAGGCCACAGTAACGGGTATAAAAACATGTGCGAATTTAACAATTTTTTTCATATGAAAAAGTGATTAGCTCATAAAATTAATTACACATATATTTTGTATGAATATCAAGCTGTTGGAAAATATATATATATTTTTTTTCGATGTACAAAATGGCCTACTACTAATATTTTCTTTTGTTGTCTTTTTTTAGGTGCTCAGCGGCGTGACATTTAGCATCCACCATTTTTTACCCAGAACAAAAAACAAAAATTCTGGTCAATCTACATTAGAATACCTAGAGAAGTACGTACGGAATTTAAAAAATATTGTTTTATTCAAAAGTTGTAGGTATTTGAACTTGAGAAATGAATTTTCAGTGAAAAATTTCGTTATAACTGCTCATAGACTGCTCATAAAATGAAAAGTTGTCGATTAATCAGAAATTCCGTACGTACTTCTCTGCCAAATGCAATTAGGAACATAACTTTAAAATTTGAAGTAAATCGAGTGAAAATTGTTGAAGTTATTTGTCACGCTAATTGGAAAAAAACTATTTCGAAAAGTTTCGAGTAGTCGGCCATTTTGTACATCGAAAAAAATGTACATATATATTTTCTACTAGCTTGATATTCATACTAAATAGATGTGTAATTAATTTTATGAGTGAATCACTTTTTCATAGGAAAAAAAAATTGTTAAATTCGCACATGAATATATCCCCGTTACTGTGGCCTAAGGCCTTAATGAAAGAAAAATTCTCGTTGGTTTTTTTTTTTCAAAGTAATCCCGCCGATGCTACGTGTTACGCCATCTGACAACATCCGCCGCAACCCGTTTAGAAGACCATGCCATGCCCCGCCATTTTTTTAAATTAATAAAAAAAATACCATGTAACAGCCAAAAGTAGTAATAAAACATACCCTAAGTCGAAAAAATAGTGACGAAATATTTCGTTAAAAAAAACCATGAAAGTCAGCTATTTTTTCCTCGCCTAAAGATATCTCCTAAACGGTAACACTTCAGTTAAATAATAAAAGCTGCATCGTTTGTCAATATTTGCCAATAAAAAAAATTAAGCTCGACAAGGGGTCTTCTGACTTTAGACGCTAAAAAGGCTATTTTTATGAATTGTTTCGATAGTTTCATATTATAGATATTGATATAAAAGTTCTTACACTTAATAAGTACACTTTCCAGATACATTTTTAAACAATTATTTATTCAAGTCACTATTTATAAACAAAAATGGTAGTTAAAAAAATGTCCTAAAAAAATTGTAGGTCTGTGCTGTTGATGAAATCTCGGAGATGGATCCTCCGAAACAAAAAAAATCAAACGGTTTTAGATTCAGTATGTTTATGGCTACAGCGCATATCATACTATTTTTGCCATATGCATAAATGACAAAATGGCGGACATTTTTCGAAAAAACAAAAAAAAAAACGTGTTTTTTTCACCTTTTTGGCAAAAAAAAAACAGTTGATATCAAAATTTAAAAAAATCCTTGATATCCGCTATAGCTATAGTTGTAAAGAATATGTGGTTAAAATTTCATAAGGATCGGTTCAGTAGTTTCGAAGATTTTATCAACAAGCCGTCGAAAAACGTTGTTTCGAGAAAAACGCATTGAAATTTTGTTTGGGTAACTACATCAAATTATACATATTTATTATAAATACTTATTTCACAATTATACTACATTAAAATAACTACATAATTTAAAAAAATGTATTTCGAAAGTGTATTTATTAAGCGGTTAGGCCACAGTAACGGGTATAAAATCATGTGCGAATTTAACAATTTTTTTTCGTATGAAAAAGTCATTCACTCATAAAATTAATTACACATCTATTTAGTGTGGATATCAAGCTGTTAGAAAATATATATATTTTTTTTTCGATGTACAAAATGGCCGACTACTCGAAATTTCTCGAAACAGCTTTTTTCCAATTGGCGTGACAAATAACTTCAACAATTTTCACTCGATTTACTTCAAATTCAAAAGTTATGTTCCTAATTGCATTTCGCAGAGAAGTACGTACGGAATTTCTGATTAATCGAAAACTTTCCATTTTATGAGCAGTTTATGAGCAGTTATAACGAAATTTTTCACTGAAAATTCATTTCTTAAGTTCAAATACCTACAACTTTTGAATAACACAATATTTTTTAAATTCCCTACGTACTTCTCTAGGTATTCAAATGTACATTGACGAGAATTTTTGTTATTTGTTCTTGGTAAAAAATTCTGGATGCTAAATGTCACGCCGCGGAGCACAAAAAAAAATAACGAAAGAAAATATTAGTAGTCGGCCATTTTGTACATCGAAAAACAAATTTATATATTTTCTAACAGCTTGATATTCATACTAAATTGATGTGTAATTAATTTTATGAGTGAATCACTTTTTCTTACGAAAAAAATTATTAAATTCGCACATGATTTTATACCCGTTACTGTGGCCTAGCCCCTTAAGTGTGATAACTTTTATATCAATATCTATAAATAAATCTATCAAAAAAATTCATGAAAACAGCCTTTTTTAGCGTCGAAAGTGAGAAGACCCCTTAATTGTGTGTAAAATTGAGACCACGTCCTCTCAATGTTCTCTGCAGAAAAAAAAATTGTGAATAGACCCGTTTCTTGGACTCCAAGTAGATTACAATGCTTTACCTGGATTATCGAAGCTAGCAATAGGCGTAAGCATAAACGACCTGACACTGCTCTCGTAGACTGTCCTAGCGAAAACTTTGCTGCTGTGCTGCATATAAGGCTTGTCAAGTTTTCCCACGAATCCGAGAGCGATCCACATCTGTAAGGCGAACAGGGAAAAGAGTACGCCGAAGAAGCACAGATAGAAGAGACCCAAAACAGCTGCAAAAACAATAATAATTTAATGCACGTAAATAACGAGAACATTTTTCAACAGTCTGAACATTTTGGAAATTTCATATGAATCCAAAATTACCCCAATCCCTCGCCGTACGATCGAGAAAAGCTTTTCTCTCGTCGTCCCAAATGAATCGTAGAAAATTTTTCACTGGCCCAAGATCCTTGATAGGAACTCGACTCTCGTAATAGGCGCTGTCGTGCATGGTCGTCGTAGTTACTTATGCTCTTTCGACCTCCTCCAAATTCTTCTCAACTCGAAGTTGTTGAATAACTCGCATTAAATGACAATGCGAACGTATAACCTGCGCGGACGTCAAATTTTTTGAATTTTGAAGTCAAGCTTTCATTTGTATGGGAACCGTCGGTAACGTCGGTAAATGCTATACCGACACCGCCCGGAGCGTCTAGAAGTTTCACGCAGAATATTGACCAAGAAAAAGTGAGAAATGTTGAAAATTGATGAAATGGTACGCTTTCAAAAGAAAAGATTAAATTTCCCGAACAAAGGGCTTCATTTTGCAATAAAAAAATACTTTTTAACATTCAGGGTCAGGTTTTAGACAATAAGGTTATAAAGATGTATACCAAATTTCATCAAAATCGGTTGATTAGTTTTTTAGCTATACGTCAAGCCAGTTTTGAAAATGCAGTTTAGAAGACCATGCCATAAATCCGCCATTTCCAAATATTAATTTTTTTAAATACCATATAACAGCCAAAAGTAGCAATAAAACATACCCTTAAATTCTGAAATAGTGAAGAAGTCGTTCCTAAAAAAATGTATAAAAAGCAACAAATTTGTTCTTCTCCTAAAAGTATATGGCTCTCTTTAGGAAAAAACAGTTTTTATGTCTTGAGTTGAAATATTACATTTATTACTTGAAATAGAATCAACCTTTGATTTTTTTGCAAAACTTTTTAATAAATTCGCAATAATAGGTCGGAATTAGACTTGTTTATTCACTGATGCTGTATTCTAACCTCTTTTCAGTGAATGGACATATATTTAGCCAAAAAACACGACAGGGATTAAGACCTCTCTTAAATTTGAGACAACCATTTATCTCACCTGCTGAAAATTGCAATCGTAATTACTCTTAGGAGATGATAACGTGAATTTCATTAAATGTTGTCAAGAAATCATGTCAATCGTTTTTTAAGTTTTGACAAAATTCAATTTTCCCTTTCTCTATCGAAACAAACTTTGGTAGTTTTTTTTCGAGAATATCACGTTAAGATGTCAAAAAACTGTGTATTTTCTACGAAATCATAATAACAAATATAATACTTATATGTATAAGAATATTATAATTTTTATGTAACACAGTGATCTCCAATTGCAGCATTTAATAAAAATAAATAATAAATCGTTATTCTTTACAGCGTTCATCTATACTACACGTCCATTTACTGGCAGTCGAGTGTCCATTCGCCGGTATTTTCGTCCATTCCCTAACGATTTAGTCATTTCCCTACTGATTCATAAATCCCTCCGATATTATTTATCGCAATTACTTCGAATATTTGTTTCCACTATCAGAATAATATCATTCATTAGCTATAGCAATAGAAACATTATTTTCACAATATTTGCATTCTGCAGTCCATCCGAATCCTCCACTCTCGTAATTCCATTCACAGGTCGGTTTACGCTATTTCCCAGATAGGTTGTAAATCCCGCGGTGTCCGCGACGAAGCCGGGCACTCCCGCCATCTCGCAGCGCTTACGGCGCACTCCTATCTCGCGTTAGTGCCGCTCGGTCGGTACGCACTTACCGACCGAGCCCGTATCGCTCCCTCCCAAGCTCCTCCTCGTTTCGTCCTTCTCCCGCGGTGTTTCTCGCTATACAGCTTCGGACTTTTGCGACAGCAGCACAATACACTCGCGACTTTTCTCAGTGTGCACCCGGTACGACGAAAAAGAAAGAAAAGAAAGAAAAAACATATTATTGTTATATAGAAACAAGGAGAGGCGCGCTGCTGCTGGGCATGCCGATAATATTGCATAGTGCGAAGTTTGTGCAGTGAGATGACGCCAGGCCAGGCATTGACATCGTTGTTCACGTGAATGAAAAAGAAAAGGAAGAAAAACAGGCGAGAAGAAGAAGGCAAGGCAAAGAAACGGAACGAGAGCGTTGGCATGTTCCTGGCGAGTGTGTTAACAAGCGCGCAATACCCGGAATACAATGTTCGAGGTAGGTCTTCGTGTTTTATTGCACGTACTTCTCGGGGCGGACGTTCCCGAGTCGCGATTTCGGTGGTTATCATTTTTCGTCCCCCGTTTTTTCTTCTTTCGCGCCTGCACCTGTACACATACCCGTAACACGCACACGGGCATAATAGCGACACTATATCGAGGAGTGTTTCACAATCTTAGCTGGTGTTTGACTGGTGCCCAGGCGGACTCGCCGTAACTCTCGGTGCATCGAATCTAGTGCGAGTGCGAACGAGAGAGTGCGATAGAGGGGCGATAGGGCGGAGGGAGAGAGAGGGATAGACTCACACGCACACAAGTTACATATATTGATAAATTACACGACGTTCGACAAAATAAAAGTACAGTGGTTAGCGGTGCCAATTATTCGGCTTTCCGAGCGGGCTAGCCTCAAAATCGCACGTCTCGCTGCGTGATGTGTACGAGCGATTTTCCGCTGTTGTGCCGTTACCCGCGTATACGCCTTCCCGAGTGTGAATTTGGTCGGGAAGAGCGTCGGGAGGGAGGGGGGGGGGGTGAAATCGCGTTTTCCCAGCTATCAACGCGACACAGCAATACAGCTGTGAAAGAGAGCGAAGAGCGTAACTGCGAAAGTGAGAGAGAGGGAAAAGGAGATCGGAAGACTCGAATCGATCGGCGGGAGTTGGTCTCGAGCTTTATTACGGGGGTGTCGGTGATACGTTTTCGCGTGTTAACATCCAACGTATCTCGCGGATGAACTCGAAGGTCGCGACACAGAGAATTACCCAGCGATCTTTTTCCCACGGTATACATCTCCGGATGAATATACGAGACATCTTTTTTTTCGGGCTATTCGCATGCTCGCAAAAATCACTGATCTCACTCCCTCTCTCTGTCTCTCTCGCGCGCTTTGTTTCTCGAGCCATTCGCGGTGACTCCTCCCAGAGATTACACGGAATCCCGAATACCGCGAGTACGTATCGTGCGAACTGGAAATTGAGAGATAAGGAGGAAAATTCGCGCCGGGAATAATAAAGAAATAAATAATCGCGAGGAAGGTTGTTTTTTGTTGAGCGGTTGGTAAATATAAGGTGCGCATTTGTAGATACGTACGTGTGTGTCCTCTGTGCGTGTATGCTCGGAGGGCGAGGGGAGGGGGCATCCAGTGAACGACCGGTCACTAGTGAATGACACATAGTCGCCGAGAAAAATTATTTATTATCGATATTATTCATTGGCCGCCGTTATTCGGACGGCTCACGAGTGGAACGTGGATTTCGTGACAATTACGGTAACGCACATTTCTTTGGAACGCTGATGTTTGCGATATTTGTTTAATGAATTTTGTTTATTTACTTTTATTCGTTCTCCGAAGTTTTTTAATGAATTTTATTAATTTATATCCGCTTTTAGAAAATGAATTTTATTTATTTATATCCGAATTTTTAAAATGAATTTTGTTTATTTATTTTTATTCGCTATCCGAAGTCTTTTTGCGAATTGGGGTCGTTAGTTTTTAATGAGAATACGTAGAAACGTTTGAGCGATTGTCACAGCCTAATCGGTCAAAAAATTGCTCAATCGAGAAGAATTAATTTTCGTTGCATTCCAACGATGCAAACTTCGACGTAAGTTCCTTTATGATGTTGAAGTTTGCATCCTTGGAACGCAACCAAAGTCAATTCTTAAACGTTCGAATTTATTTGGCTGTGAAAATAACAAGCGTTTTTATCGTATTCTTATTAGAGATTTACGATCTCAATTTGGAAAAAGAAGCCCGTGGATGAGCATCAAAATAAATGAATGGAAAATTAGAGCAGGGTGTCGACCGACCTGAAAAGTCATGAAAAATCTTAAATGTCATGAAAAATTACCAGTCTACCTGAATTACTATACCTTACTAAATTATCGTTGAGTCTATATTCAATATGAACTAACTTTGTGGTACCTGTCGATAGAGACGCGAATATCGAATCGATAGAAAATAAAATAGAAGAAAGTAAATGAAAATGATGCGTTATCTCAACATATTAGTTTTTCTTTGTTATTCGTGTAAAATGACTAGATGATTTTACTCAAAGTTCCTAAATGTATGTAATATTTTTCTAGATGTTCCCAAAATATATTTCTTTACAGCAATCTTGAAATTATGTTTGTCTCACATTTTTTACTACATATGGAATTGTACAGTTTGGTGACTTTTCGTTTATTCCGTATGCTTTTTATTGGCATACAACACACATCTGTTTGAAAGAGCAAAATAAAAATATGAAAATTTAGAAAATCGGTCGCACTGTAGAATCATTAAGTATACTTCTATGCCAGAAAGTCATACTAAGAGTCATGAAAAAATCCCCATTCCTTGCCTTAAAAATCCTTAAATGTCATGCAATTTCAGTTCTGGTCAAAATCAGACACCCTGTAGAGAAAAAAAACTTTTTGTGCTCCTTTGTGCCCGAACTTTGAATGCTCCGACGGTTTAAAATTCCTAATTTCAACGTTCCAGGATTACAAGTTTCGTAAAGATCTTGATAAAAAAACAAAATCTTGAAATAATTCGTCGTTTTAGCGAAAATTTTGAAACTTTGAAATTCGATAGCCGAATCACTTTGACGGTGTTAAAATTTTCGGAGTTTTGGTCTTTCGGGTAAAATGCTTTCGGAGTTTTTATCTTTCGGGGTAGTATTCTTTCGGAGTTTTGAGCGTTCTGATCAGTGAAAGTTCGGAAATTCAACCCGGTCCCAAAAAATCGTTGCATTCCAACGATGCGAACTTGAAAGTCATCCGTGCTTTTTCATCGAATATGATAGGAAGCGCTATTAAGGGTAACACCCTCGCGGAATTTTCAAAAACATTTTTTTTTATTGGCTGAAGAGATGCTTTGAACCATCTAGATTCTAGATGGTTCAAAGCATCTCTTAAGCCAATAAAAAAAATTATTAAAATTAAATTTAATAAAAATAAATAATGTATTAAAATCTATTTAAATCATCTAGATTCTAGAGTAAGGAGAAAAAGTTTGGTACCTGTGAAAAAAGGCACGCAGGCCTGTGTAGGTCTGCGGTGGCATTTTCCATGAGTTAATTACAACATTATTTATTAACAAATGATTGTCCTTTTTTCTGTCGAAAATTGAGTTTTTACTTTAAGGAGGTACACCAGCTTCATACAATGTTGCCATGCTAAACCATGGTCAAATTTCAAAATGGTGATAGATCAATAAAATTTGGTGAGTATATTCTTTAGTATTATATATGTCAATACAATTTTTTTCAGATTTTTTCATTGTGCCGTTATCGAATAATTGAACATTGAAGTTCACGTGTATAAGCATAGGGTTTTTATAGATATAGGTATATATTCCGGGTATAAGAATAAACGCTTGTGAATTATTTGTAACAAAACGGCACAACCAAAAAATCTGAAAAAATTTGTATCTACATGAATAATACTAAAGAATATATTCACCAAATTTTATTGATCTATCACCATTTTGCTGAAGCTAGTGTACCTCCTTAAATGCTTGCCAATTACACAAAAATTCATATTTTCAAAATTCCCTAAGTATTTCTCTAACTATACTCATGTAAATTAGGAGATTTTTAAATATTTTTTTAAAATTCATCATGCCTCGCGAGAATGGCTCCAGCGTCACCATTTTGTATCATTTTTTAATATATATTTTATTTTTGTTCACTTGAAGAAATGACTCATAACATCCTTGAATATTATCATCCTCTGACTTGTCCTTCTACAAAAAAAAATCGCAAAAATAGCTCAATCTTAGACGTTTACAGTGGTGTAAGCCCTTAACGAACAACCAAAAATTTGTACATTCACGAATCCAGCGTGTAAAATCGTCAATATAAAAAAAAACCCTTTCAAGACTACGAATAGGGATGATGCTAAAGTTTGAAAGGTTGGAATGCAACCAAGATTCGCGATTTTTTCAGTTTTTCGTTTTTATTATTATTTGAAATCTTTTTTTTTGCAGTTTTTGATTAGTTATTTTCGATAAAGATTCTCAAGAATGTTTCGATGACTTGAGTAACTTAAATATGCCGAAAAAAATTGGGATACGAAAAATATTTCCGGTGCGTTCCAACGATGCAAACGATTCAATACTCAAGATTCAATATTCAAGAGGTCCAAAAAAATGGATCTTCAAGGGGGCGATGCATGATTTAACCTAAAAAAAAAATTTATAAAATGTTCAACTTTCATGTAAGATTACCGGTATTTAATAATCTATGTAAAATCTCACTAACACATACATACAAATTCGTAACCGACTGTGTTTGTATGTGAAAAGTTTATATGCAACAATTATTCGTAAGTTCAATCCCAATTACAGTCTTTGTTATTTTTTACAAGCATTCCTTGTTCCTAACGTACAAACTCGTAAACTAGTAAACTACTAGTAACAACTAACTAGTAAAATCAACTGAAGACTAAAGGGTAGAAAATAATTTAAATGTAAAAGAAAATATTTTTTTAAAACAAGCTTTTATTTAACGTATTAAAAAGTAGAAAATAATTTTTTTTTACCAAGTCACCTATATTCGGGACTATAAATAAGAACTTGGGTCGCTTCGAATTTAAACATATAATCTTTAATTCACATAAATCCGCTAACATATCAACTGCATTTAATTTACTGTGAAACAACCTTAGATTTCTTAAATAAAAATCCTGAAACTGAGTATAAACGTGTGATAATAATTTTGTATCTAATTACTATTCTGCGAAATTAAATGCGGTTAATGAAACTGAATTGATCAAATTTATTAAACATTTAAGAAGTTGAGCACCCCAAACTTTTATTTATAGTCACATATAGGTCACTTGGTAAAAAAAATTATTTTTTTTTATTTTTAGTATATTAAATAAAAGCTTGTTTTAAATATTTTTTTTATGAGTCCTGCCGAGTTTTATTTATTTTTTGTTGAGCAATATTTATAAACAATGAAGTCATTATTATTTGAAATGAAAAATGTGCAATAATAATACTTTGGGATGACCAGATACTTTGGTGAAATTTCGAAAATTACGACTATGGCAAGCTGTAGAAAAAAAAAGTACGATTGTCGATAACAAAAAAACAACTTTGATAATGTGTTATTGACAAATGAATAAACGTATCGAAAAAATCATCGGTCGCATGAGATTGAAATTTGCATCGTTGAAATGCAATGAAAATGATTTGTTTTCATTTGCCCGAATTTCCATCGGCGAATCTTCATTACGAAAATCCCTCCATTATTTTTTAAGTCGCTCATTTAGAGAACTAGAATTTGAAACGCCAAACAAATGTTTTGTGAAATAATAATATGAGGAAATAAAA
The DNA here is from genome assembly GCA_944452715.1 of Ophion slaviceki. Classification (NCBI taxonomy): domain Eukaryota; kingdom Metazoa; phylum Arthropoda; class Insecta; order Hymenoptera; family Ichneumonidae; genus Ophion; species Ophion slaviceki. Next base: position 20,136,770 of record OX101791.1, read on the forward strand.
AGATAAGAAAGAATTTTTGTTGCATTCCAACGATGCAAACGTCAGGACCATCCGGTCATACTATAGAAATTTTTATGAACTATGCTCTGTTCGAATTCGAAGTAAATTGGACGATCAAATTCTATCACATTGAAGGTTGCATCGCTGTAACGCAACGATTTAGTTTTCCATTTCTTTATTTCGATTATTGTCCAAAAGTTTTTTTCCCGATCAAGATCGAGATCGTAAAAAAGTGGAAGGGATTTTCATAACCAGAATCGGCAAAAAAAAAAACATTTCGGCAACTAGAATTTAAAAAAAAACAATTTCCGTTCCATTCCAACGATGCAAACTTCACGTCATTAAATTTTGAGATCGTATTGAAGTTTGCATAATTGGAATGCAACAAAAAAATATTTTTTTCGTATGTCCGTTTTTTTGCACATTTAGGCTGCAACACAAACTGAAACATTTAAAAGAATCGTTATTAAAAATAAATTGATGATAATAAAAATATCATTAAAAAATACATATTTAAATAAAAATATAATAAAATTAATTTATATTAAAATGAATAAATCAAATTATTAAAGATCATAGATGATAATGAAAATAAAGACGAAAGAAGATCAAGACAAAATTTTTTTGTGTGCCAACGGTGCAAACTTCAACACCATATTTTGAGATACGACTCGCACCGTTTCGTAAAACATAGTTTCGAAAAAAAAACGCAAAAAAAGGGCAAATCGCAATGACGTTCAATTCCGCATCGTTGGAATGCAACAATAAGAAATTCTTTTTAAATGCATATTTTTTTGCCGATCTAGGCTATGAAAACCACTCAAACGTTTTATCGTATTCTTATTAGCGATTTATGACCTCAATTAGTAAAAAAAAAAGGATATGGATAATGACGAAGGTGTGACTTTTCACGAAAATCTTCGTAACTCCGTCAATTTTTATAATTATTACAAAATCGTTCCTGCAAATTGACGTTAAGGGGCTATACCAGCGTGAACGCTGAAGATTTGGGTGATTTTTGGGAATTTTTTGGGAGAAAAGTACTCAATTAAATGTTTCGGAAAATCAAGAATATAATTGGCGATATTTGACCATTTGAATTACATAATTTTTTCATAGAAAAATATTGAGATCCAAAAAAAAGTTTCTCCACTGCTGACATGATTCCGGCCGATTGAGTAACTGAAACCGAAAAAGGAAAAAATGCCGTTAAACTGAAAGGTATTTCCTGTACAATGACGTAGGATTTTCGAAAAATATCAAAATCTAACAAAATTGCGTAATTATGAAAAAAGTATGTTTTCTTGCCTATAAAATGGTCGTTTTTTCAATGCCAAATTGTTCATTTTCATCCAATCAAAAATTGTAGAGCAATTATATTCAAGAGTACTTCGTTCAATTTTCAAGGTAATCGGATAATTGCTCTTTGAGTTACAATGTCAGCAAATTTGAAAAATCCCATATCGAGAAAAACGCGTTTAAAGATTTACCTATCGATTTTTGCAAGATAGAATGATATTGATATAAATAATACATCTATAATAATGATAATGATAATGATAACGATAATGATATTCTTGACAGTATAAACTGTCGAAAAAGGCAAAAAAAATCGATTTTTTGAAAGTGTCACACTGGTATAGCCCCTTAAAACTAGCCCATAAAAATGATTTAGCCCATAAAAAAATAAAGAATCGTATATTTAAAATTGCAAGCTTATCCAACCCCCTTAAAATGGATTTGTACACGAGATTGCACCGCCTGCCCTATTCTTGATCTGAGATTTGCAAAGTTGGTCTTTTTCGATGCAGCAGCTAATTTTTCTTTCGTTCGTCGTATGTTTCCTTTCCGGGCTCATTCTCATCTGTCATTAATGTAGATGAGTGAGGAAGGGGTTCACTCGTCGGACCCCCGGTTCCCTGCACCGCGAATTCTCCCGTGTACGTCCACGGCACACATACGAATGTCGAGAGAAAGAGAGAGACCTCACTCGTCTATGTTCTTCTATCTTCTCCCCTCTTTCTCAATCTCCGCTTCTCTCCCTTCCGGCCCCACTTCGGAGTTGCCCCTCCCCTCCGCAGGCTCCGCCTTGTCAATTTTATCTCGTTAATCCGAAACCACGATTTCATCCGCATTACCGGGCAATGTCAGCTGCTGCTGCTACTGCTACTACCAACGGCTTCAGCTCACCAACTGTCAGCTCGTTCTCGCAACGCATATACATATACACGTCATTTGTATCGTCTATAAATGTACAACGATACATACCGGCCCGTTCACAACTGGCGCGCTAATTGAGTTACATCTCGGTACCAACATTACGTGCCCTTTCATTTGTATCTTTCGCAGCACTGCTTTGTCCGGAAGTGACCGTACGCGAATTATGACGACAAGGCGTAGAACGAGAATAGTTTGTCGAGAAAGTATTGTAGGAACGAATTGGTATTACAATATTGGGACTGTTGGGTATTACGTTCGCGCAGGGCCGTATTTTGTGGGGGCATGAGCAGGGCCCTTCTCAATCATTGGTAAATTACAGTGACGCTTAAGGCCTAAGGCTAATCTGGCATTTTCCGAAAATTAATGTTTTTTCCTCTTCAGAAAAATGTCTAAATCTACTAAATTTGCACATTTTTTATTCCAATTTACCGTTTGGTACAATAATTGATTGTGACTTATTATTAGGCGCCACTGAAATCGACCGAAAGTTCAGAAGGGCCCTGCTTATGCCCCCACAAAATACGGCCCTCCGCTAAAGGAATACCTTAATTATAAGTCACAATCAGTTATATAATACCCAAGTGCCAAGCAAATGGAAAGATTGTTAAAAGATACTGGGATCTTGTTCTCGCGTGGCTGAAAACAAGTTTGGCAGTTACCCAGAATAGCAGACTGTACAAGTAAAGGGTCTCTCAAAATTACCTGACATTTTAATTACGCGCCATTTTTTTTTTGTGGCCAATATAGAGTACTAATATTTGACAACTGGCATCAGGAAGTATTAGGGTTTAGTCATGGAGAATTACACGATCGAGCAACGCATAGAAATTGTCATTTACTGCATTGTCACTGCATAGTTATTGGAGCCGAAATTTCATGATCGTGTTATCTCGCGCCGCGGCGATGTGAATTGGCCACTAAGATCGTACGATTCCACGCCATTGGACTTCTTTCTTTGGGCTTTTCTGAAAGGAAAAGTGCATGCCAATGTTCCACAGACCACTCCGGAGCTCAAGGAAGCAATTGGACGCACCATCAATGAAATTAGTTCGCAATTATGGCAAACTGTTATTGAAAATTTCGTCAAAAGAGCGAACGATTGCAAACAGGGACGAGGCGGCCATTTATCGGATAGTGTGTTCCACACGTAACCTCCATGTTTGTACCTTGTATTAACGGAGACTTTGTCCTTGGAGTGCCATATTTCAGGTGTTTACATTTTATTTTTTTTAAAGGAAACGAGTAAAGCTTTTTGAGTGCGGTTTTTTTCTTGCTTTTATTCATGATATACAGAACGTTAAAAATTTTTTTTTTTTTGAAAAAAAAAAAAAAAAAAACAAAAATGGCGGCCGTTGCAGCTCCGCGAAAACAGATCCTCAAATCGCGGGAGGTAAACGGCTGACACCACTGCCCCCTCTTTGTTGATCTGAAACACAAATTCAAAGCATATTATCAATCTGTGACCCTTTGGTCATGGAATGACGGATGGGTTTTTCGTTTAGTACAAATTTCGGAAAATGGCGGCAATTAAAAAAAAATCGAATTTTCGCGTTTTTTTTTCGCATAAAAAGATAAATAATAAATGCAAAAATGTATCTATCGAAAAAACGATCCGTCATTCCGTGAAGACATATTTTCTGAGTATGCTCTCCAAATTTCAGGTCGATATGTTAATTACAGCGGTCAGGAGAATGTCAGCCATTTTTAAAAACGTGTTTTCGAGAAAAACGCGTTCAAAGTTTTGTAATGTGTTTATAATTACCGCTAATCGGCAATGCCTGGTCCATAGAGGCATCCCTCCTCTTCTTCTAGCTGCTCATGTTGAGCCGCTAACATCTCCCGCTGCTTTCAAGGACAAAGTCTCCCTTAAAATAAAAACATTTGTACTTTTTAAATAAATAATACGGTTTATTAATAAACGTTAGGTCATTTTGAGACACCCTGTATAAGATTTTAGAGATTCAGTCACATTGTATACGCTCGGTACAGCATGTGCGTTGTTTAGTTGTGCGAATTGCCGCGGTGCGCGTTGCGGTCGCTGAGCACCGGTGGTACATCCGCGCAGAAGGGAAATCCACACGAATACGCCGCTCTGTAAGGATCAAGAGTATTCTATGGCGAGTAACATGGAGGTTAGAGTACAAGAGTTCAAATTCTATAGGGAACCTTACGCGAAGCTCAGCGCAGATGGCGCCACGTAAATATAACGTAAACAAACGAAGCTGTCAACGCGTGCGGTTCATTTACGCGGTGTCAGCCCTGTGCTAAAATTACACGAATGGACAACATAATGGATAATAGTTGCATCCAATTGCACAACACAGATGCATTCTTCACAATTTCTTCACGACAACTGGATTATTTAAGGAAAATTCGACAATAGTCGCAGGAACATGGGCATAAACAACGCTAATGTCAATAAAGGTCATGTTCTGTTTACGTTATAATACAATATATCCTCTAGCGGGAGAAAGTGGAAGCTGGGTTCCCTATTGGCTCAGTGCAGAGCCAATAGGGAACCAAAACACCCCAATAGGGTCGCGGTAATGAAATCGAACGCAGCGCTCGCAGCGGACAAATATTGTAATAAACTCGGCTATTTATTTGTCAAATCTGTATGAGCGTAGTACATTTTTGCAATTAGCTTTGAAATATAGTTTTATTAAAAATGGGCCACAACAGTTGCTGTGTAATAAATTGCAAAAATGCCGGAAGGAATAGTAAATGCAAATTTGATCGAATCCCTACGGCAAATTGGCAGTTAGAACAACGCAACAAAAGGACAGCTGCAGTTAGGAGAAAAAAGAGGTTTGCCTTATGACTCGAGCTTGAATTATCAAACTTGGGTCATGTTTTGTTCTGAACTCTTCTACGTCCCTGACGTGTTCAGCAGATACCAACAGTTTTCCCTTAGATTGCGTTTGAGGTTAGAAATTAATATTGTGAGTTGTACTCACGAAGCTGGCCTTGAATATCATGTTATTTCGGTCTGAAAATAAAATTCCCTTTATGGGTGGTGCAGTAATAATATATATCTGTTAAACTTTAATAAAAGCAATTATATAGCTTCATTTTTCTCGTCTTGTCACAAAATTACCAAAAACATACATTTTAAGGAAATTTTACATACATTTTTTCACTTTACGGAAAGGGAACATTTCTTGCCGTCTTCGGTCAGACAATTTGACTTAATGCAAACAAATGAAATGCAATTGATGCACGATTTTACTTAGAATATAACTGTAAAATAACAAATGAGTCGAAAGGCAAACAAAAAAAAAGATCGACTGAAACTCAATAACAAAAATATTCTGAGTGATAATCAATGCTTTAGAGATCCTAGGGGCAATGCTACTAATAACTTATGTGGAAAACAATATGTGAATAAAAGATACCAGAAACTGGACTGTGCTATTTTAATTTTTACAATTTATCACAATACTATAACCGCAATCACAGGGCCTTTGGCAAAGCCGATGAAAATACAAACGCTACGCGGTGCTAATGTTGCACGGAGCCAATAGCGGAAGCGGTAGAAAAAGCGTGCCTAAAGAGGTAAAAAGTTCAGGTACAAAATTTCACTACCAGCATGGCTCCGATAACAAGTGATCGACCAATGTAGGAACAGCCAGACCACAATGCGAAAGCGACCGCGGCACTCCGATCAAGCCTGAAAACGTAAACATTGGGAAGAAGCAACGAAAGAACTGATGCGTCTATAAAAATAATCCTGAAACTGTTTTACGTAACGTAACTGCTGTAATACCGGAAACAAGAGCACGAAAAACAAAAGTATTTGAAAAAACAAGCAATCATTCCAGGGTGTAAATTACTAGGATTGAGAATGGTACTTATCGTTAAATATAAATTGTTTTGTATTGTATATTCTGATAATGAGGGACACTTGACAAGTATAACAAATTTCATTATACATACATCGTTGGAAGTTTCACTAAAAGCATATTAATAACTTTTCGTTTTTTGCACACTCTTTATACTTTACATTGAACCCGTATTTTGCATACTTTCGCTTAATATCGAAAACAAATGGACGTTATTTTCCTGTCAAAATAACATACGCATATATTTAACACAATATCGATCGTGATCAAAACCAAATGAGTGGAACACTCGTTCCTTACAATCTTTTCGGACGTTTTAAGCAGTTCCGGGACAAGTGACAAAATACCATTTGATTCTTATTTATACAGTAGATTCTTTGTCATATGCCAAATGCACCCTTCAAATTTTTAATTGATCGCCTAGACCGTTTCCCTAAAATTTACAATTGAACAAGCAGTTTTTATAGGTCTACGGTCATCGCTGAACGGCAGTTTCACGCACCAATTAGGATGAAAAAATACGACTGCGGAAAATTCGTCGAAAACAATTCATCGAATAAAAATTCGTCGAATCACGATTCGTCGAATCGCCAATTCGTCGAATCACAATTTGTCGAATCACAATTCGTCGAATGACACAGTTCGTCAAATCACAATTCGTCGAATCACAATTCGTCGAATGACAGTTCGTCGAATCACAATTGAACACAAAAAAACTGTTCGTGGAATTACTATTTGTCGGAAAAATCATTCATCGAAGAAAAATTTCATCTCATCATAAAGCTAATCAAAATAATTTATTAAATGACTATTTATTGGTTTAGGTCGGGTTTTGTTGTTCAGTGTTAGGTTGGGTTAGTTTGGACGGTGTTTTTCTGCACTTACAGGGTGTCTACTGACCTGAAAAGTCATGAAAAACCTTAAATATCATGAAATTACACTCGACCCTGAAAAAGTCATGAAATGTCATGAAAAATTACCAGTCTACCTGAATCATTATACCCTACCAAATTATCGTTGAGTCTATATTCAATATGAACTAACTTTGTGGTACTTGTCGATAGAGAAGCGAATATCGAATCGATAGAAAATAAAATAGAAGAAAGTAAAAGAAAATGGTGCGTTATCTCAACATGTATTAGTTTTTCTTTGTTATTCGTGTAAAGCGACTAGATGATATTACTCAAAGTTCCTAAATGTATGTAATATTTTTCGAGATGTTCCCAAAATATATTTCTTTACAGCAATCTTGAAATTATGTTTGTCTCACATTTTTTACTACATATGGAATTGTACAGTTTGGTGACTTTTCGTTTATTCCGTATACTTTTTATTGGCATACAACAAACATCTGTTTGAAAGAGCAAAATAAAAATACAAAAATTTAGAAAATCGGTCGCACTGTAGAATCATTAAGTATACTTCTATGCCAGAAAGTCATACTAAGAGTCATGGAAAAATCCCCATTCCTTGCCTTAAAAATCCTTAAATGTCATGCAATTTCAGTTCTGGTCAAAATTAGACACCCTGACTTAGCGTTATCCGGAACTAACGGCGAGGCAGACACCATCGGAGGTATCCTGTGGCCACCCCAGTATTCTACGCACCCCAGGATGATTAAAAATGTAATCAAGATACGACAGATAATAAAAAAAATTGCATAAACAATACATTGTTGCAGAAATCTTTCGTAAAAATGTTCTTCGAAAACCATGAAGTACAAACTGTTATTAAATTTGTAACGATTTTTCAACTTTTCATTTGCCATATTGGAGCCACTATTTCGTAAGGAAATATTCTCATTTTAATGAGAAATAAGAGAAATGTCAACATTTGCCACTGTTTATATTTCTTCTATTTTGACATGATAACCCAAATTTCACCGTTGAATATTGACGCCACGGAAATCGTACTCGCGTACTCGTGTGTTTTGTTTTTGTAATTAATTGTTCCAGTAAGAGTTATTTGGTGAATGGTTCTTCGATGAAATATTTTTGGACAATCCTTTGTTCGATGAATTGTGATTCGACGAATTCATGATCCGACGAATTGTTTTCGACGAATTTTCCACAAATCGAAAAAATGTTTACTATGTTGTGAAAAACAGTCAAACCAGTTAGTACATTATGACGATTGTCTTATCCAAAAATGAAATGATTCGGCTTTATTCGCCGTTTATCAGTTACGAGCTTTCCGCCCGCGGCCTCGCTCGTGTAGACTTCTGTTGAATGCTCTTTTGTGAAATGTGTTTCTGAAATGTTTTATTAAGGAACACGTAGAAATGTGTTGAAGAGCATTAACGGGGTCCTCTCGTTTCTCGGGTCGAAAAAATCGATTTTTTTTTTCATAAATCACATCTACAACATGTGTAGAAAATGTGTGCCAAAGGATTTTTCGATATTCGAAGTGGTTCACAAGTATAAATCACATGCGCGAACTTTCAAACGTGTTTTTCTCGAAACACCATTTTTCGAAACGGTGACCACGATATTTCAGAAACTACTGCACCGATCTTGTTCAAATTTATACAGCATCTTTAATATGTTATAAGCCAGCGATTGAACTAGGATTATCATGATTGCTTCGATAGTTTTTTTTGTACGAGCGAAAAACTTAAGAAAAAATGAGTAAAAAATAGAATGTAATTTTCCAAAGTGTATAAAAAAGTCAATTTTTGTAATTTAGAATTCACTCTAGTTCAATCGCTAGTCTTAAATATGAAGATTAAAATGCCGTTTGGTTTTTTGATTTCGGATAAGCAGAACAGCCGCAATCTTGGTCACCGTCAAGCACCTCTTTTACTTGATGTCTTCCTGTCGGCCACTATAACGTTTATTCTATTATATATTTTGCCTTCAAAAAATTTGTAAAGCTTATTTAAATGTTAATAAAGATTATGCAAAAACAATGAGATTGATTATTTCGATGCTTTGCCCGTAAAAAATTATTGAAAAAGCCGTAAAAAAACAGCCGAGAAACTAGAGGACCCCGTTAATACTAAGTTTCAAGTAAATCTCACCAGATATTTCTTTTACTATACAAACTGTGCTACTCTCTTTTCCCCTTAAGGATTGAATTTGCAAAAACCCTGAACTTTCATTAATTCCGTCTAGCAGCAGTTATACAAAGTTTCAAGCAAATTTGACCCGATTTTTTTTCATTTTCCGTTGAAAGTTTGCCACCCCTTTTCGTTTAGCGGTTGACTGTAGAAAAGCGCTAAAATACGCGTTTTATTAATTGTGTTGAAGAGCATTAATACTAAGTTTCATGTACATCTTCGGACCACATTTTGCTTATTCTCCAAACAAACTTTGCTACCCCTTTACTCTCTTTAGGGGTTGAATTTATAAAAACGCTGAGATACATGTTTCATTAATTGTGTCAAGAAGAACGAATGCCAAATTGCAGATAAATTCAACCAGATTCTTTTTAAATTCCATACAAACTTTGCCACTTCTTTTCTCCCCTTAAGGGTTGAATTTCGAAAAACTCCTTTTTAAATGGTGCCTACACAATAAAATCAACATGCCCTCCAAATTTCACGTTTCTACATTTGGCGGTTTCGGCCGGGCGATGATGAATCAGTCAGTCAGGACTTTGCCTCTTATATATATAGATTGACATTTTCATAAATGAAAATGAGCAGTTTTCCCCCACCGACGAAACTAGATGTGAAATGAGGCAGCGTCGCATGCGTGCTAAACGGCGCACGTGTTTGACTACCACTATACGCTGCGGCGTAGTTATACGTTCAATAAAACAAATTTTTAAAGAGAATTTATATATTTTATTTATTATAATACTGAGGAAGGTCAATATATTGATATTCAATGAGCATCCGGAGCTGGCACACTGCAGATATTTGAAGAGTCCTTCAAAATTTACTATGCGATTCCCTTCCATTGGAAAAGTATTGGATTTGTCATCCATAACCTTTCTTTCCCGAGCCATTCCATTTTCAACCTGTTCCAACCATTTCATGTGCAGTGCCTGAGTTCCAAATGTTCCTTTCCATTTTTTTCGCTCACGTTACATTTTTCGTTCATGCTTGATTTGGTTTAGTAAAGAAGTATAATTTTTGTTTTCTTCTATATGCCGCGTGAATTGTAAAAATAATGACGATCTTGCATGCATTATTCGAAATGTATTGCAAAAATCGTGTCGTTTTCGAAATAAATATTGGTGCGTAGAAGTTGGTGCCCTGCTCGCGAACAATAGAATTCTCTTCCTGATTCCCCCTAACGACAAGCTGTCTATTCTAACCTCCGGAGCGAGTAACTTCCAAGCTTCCACAAGTGGCCGCTAGGGGTGCTGAATGCGCGTAGCAGCTGATACCGACCAGAAATTACGAAACAACCGTCCCCATCTTCGCCTCTCGTCCGTTCTCCGAGGCAAAGTAGAAGCGGTATCACGTGACATACGAGTGCGAGAGTTGCAGCTGGAGTTTTCGGAAATCTCTCGGAGATGAATAATATTTAATCATCAAGCTCTGCGTCAGTGAATTCTCCAGGATTTGACACTTTGTTTTTCCTAAGGCCTTAACCATCTATGAGAAAACTGTTCGAAAATTTGTGAGGTTATGTTGATCTTGTACATGCTCTTAAGGTGATGTGGCACACTTTTAAGGTAATGCGAAGCGCATTCTCCGTCCATCTCGATCGCTCTGTCCCCAGTGCCAGTATGGTTATCTCTCGTGGACCCATACGTGTATCATGTCACCTAAACGTCACGTGGAACTCCCGTGTACGTTTTACTCCCATCCCAAATCTTAGGTCCGACTATTATTGGACGTCGAAGAATTTTTCGGGACAAATATTTTTAGAACCTGTAGAATTGAAGGGCGGTGTATAAAAGTTGAACGTTTCTCCAAAGTTGAAATACCTTTGAAAATAATTAATTACAGGCTTCATTGCCGACTGAGCAAGTGTCAGTCCGTCTTAAGGTGATGTGAAACACGCTCAGCTGATAAACAAAATTCCAATATTTGAATAATATTGATATTGCTATAAATATCATATTCACGTAGTTATTGACCTATCAATTAGACATGTGTGCAGGCCTTTTTTGTGCAGAAAATGCGAAACGTCTTCGAGAGCGCTTGTTCCAAAAAATTGATGCTGTCTCTCTCGCATCCATATTTGCACAGAAATGGGTGCAAGAGAAACGGAAATAGTCATGTTGACAACAGAAAGAGAGAGAGAGAGAGAGAGAGAGAGAGAGAGAGCGCTAGAAATGAGTAACATGTTCCACAACACCTTAAGGGTGTTTTGAACCACCAAAAATGTGAACTGCTCTCGAATCCTTCGGGTTTTTAAATTGAATGAGCACCAGCTGTCGGGGCACCCGAAAAAAATAGAAGGGTTTTTATAGGGAAGCTGTAATTCGACCCCCGCGTCTCTAGTGGTCAAAAGGGAAAGCTTTTGTAGGTGGTATAAACTGATCGAAGTATTGAAAGTGCGTGTTATTTCTCAATAATAGACGAACTAAGTTATAATTTCACTGTTTTTTGAATGTTCCATCAAGTTGATAGGTATTGTTGTACAGCTATCCAAAAAATCTTAATGAGAAGTTATTCATAAATGGTGAAAATTGAAAGCTTTTGTAAGTAGTGTAAAGTAATCGAAGTATTGAAAGTGCGGGTTATTTCTCAGTAATAGACGAACTAAGTTATAATTTCACTATACTTTTGAATTTTACATCAAGTTAATAGATATTGCACAGCTATCCAAAAAACCTTTATGAGAAATTATATATATATATTCAGAAATATAATAACCATGTACTAAAGTTAGAATAATATGAATTAATTTTCGGCATTTGGGTTATACCTATTGCAGGTGATACCTATTTGCAGGTGATCAAGTCGAACATAACATGTTGCATCAAAATATGCAAGAATAACGAAAAAAATGCTGGGCCTGTTGAAACAAAAATAAAATTTTACTCTTTTTCGTCGGAGAACCGTCGAGCTCCTTGGAAGCAAAAGAAGCGTCAACAGTGGATAGCTGGAATAATGAAAAATACGTAGGCAGACAAAGTGATTTGCAAAAGAACGTAATATCGTAACAATATCATCTTTTGGCCTATGCAATTTGAATTCATACCCCTTGATAGCAGTATTGTCCATTTCAAAATTCAACCGATATAAAATTCTTTTAGCGTACACGACAAAAATTGGCGGCCGTCAGCAAGTAGCCGAATACCGAGCTAATTTTTTTTTATCTGGAGTTTGCCGAGGAATGAATGTAACAAATTACAGCATTGATATCCCTGCAGCTTTTAGTCGATCCTGCAACAATATTTCTATTTCCATCCAGCTGGAAGATACAATAATACGAACTGACAACGAAACATTGTATTTTTTATTGATTTTTATTTGGCTACAACTTTAGAGGTTATGTTAACTTTTTTCGCACTATATATTTTGCCTTCTTGATATCGGTTACGGCCATGCACACTTGCTTGCCATACTCTTCTACGCTTTTGTGAAACGTTTGACCGGATATGGATGAAAATTCAATTTGAATTACATGCATTCTGCTGTAAATGTATTATATTCATAGGCTGAACTACCTACAAAAGCTTTGAATTCATGACGGCAGAGGCGCCACGCGTACTTTTGACCTGCCCTCTATCGATTTTGCACCTTCCCTATAGCCAGCCGCCTGTAACTATTAGTTATGGCTCTCGTAATGTCCGTCGCTTTTATTTTCAATCGCTGCCACGTGTGGCGCTAGTAGTCGTCTGCTCGATAACTATATATATGCCGTATGATCTGTGAACCGGCCGAAACCACCGAACGCGCATAATATTGTTGCATTCGAGTTGTGACAAAAATTTGAACAAGCCACAAGTCACAACCACAACCATAAATCGCGTAAAACTCTCCAAATACTTCGAAAATGTTATTACATCGAGTATTGAACGCGCATGCGTAGAAGAAGCCGAGCAGAGGACTACTAGCGCCACGAAGTGGACTGTAGCGCAAGTAAACATCGCGAACGACACGCGAATAATTGATTGCTATAGGAATAGTACCCAGTGTCACGGCGCTGCTTATAGCCAGTGGCTTTTATTTTGTACACTCCTGTATCGAAACGCGCAGAAACGTCAAAACGTCGGGATTCTGCTTCTCGAGGTCTGTATGTAAGATCGGCAGACTTTTGCTCTCGCGTGTGCCTCTATATTATCCACCCGAGCGAGCGTTGCGAAATTCTTGCAAATAGATGCTCTCCTCGCGTACTAAATGATTTAACGTGTCGCGAGCGTGTTTCGTGTGGCACTTTCCGACTCGACGATCGCGAACGACGCAAAAGTTCGACCAAAACGTTCGTTACAGCGGATTTTTTTTTCTTCATTTTCTTCTCCTCTCCTCAAGTCGAGTTCGAAGCTCCGTGCGCGCTGGACAAGCGGGGGAAACGAAGATCATGCGGTTACGAGCCCTCGGACAAACGTCACGCTTCCTCCGCGTCCGAGACTCGTTTTTCATCCGACCACCCACCCGCAATTCCCTTCGCTCACGAATTTGTCCTCCCTCCGGATAAGCCGGTGAAACCGCCCACTTGCTCTCCGAGGTCCTTGACGAATCATTAATTCACATTGGTAATGACATTCCCGTCTCGTCGCTCCGCGATACCGTTCGAGAGAACTTTTTGACAAACGGAAATACCCCCTTTTCCGGTTAAACGGGCCAGCGTCGTAAGCTTTGGGCCGAAAGAACGAGTCGATTTTCAATTTTTTTTCCTGAGGGGAATATTGGCATGACGAGGTCGGGATATTGCACACAATTTTTACACTTTCTTGCCAACTTTGAGTTTTTTTCTTATTGACAAATATTTTTAAAAAATGGTGTTATTATTATTTTAAGAAAGTGCCGTTTTGGCAACTTGGCTGATTGTGAGATGTGCAATATAAATGAAAAAGTGTACTTTTAGTATATTAACTAAACTTTTGTATGACCAGATACTCTTTGGATATATTGAAAATTACGGAAATGGCAAGCTGTGGAAAAAAAGATCGATTTTCGACAAATCAAATTACTTTAATAATTTTCTTGGACAAATGGATAAACGGATTAAAAAATTATCTGGTAATAGAATAGAACATGTTATAAAGTATGCTTTGCCCGAATTTTAAGTGAACCGGATGGATAGATTTTCAGATACCCTTCGATAAAACATCGTTTCGGGAAAAATTTTGAAAAAAAGAATGCTAAGGGCAACGGGGCATTAAGTGGGCGACCCGGCCTGTCACAAAGATAGTCATAACTCGATCAATTTTTGGAGCTTTTACAAAATCCTTGTCGAAAATCGTAGTTAAGACGTTAGGCTATAAAACTATGTAGTCAAAAATCGTACTTTTTAATACGTCAAGCTTATGCAGCTCTCCTAAACAAGCTTGTCTCCTTTATTTAGACGACCGCAGAAAAATGTATTTTTTCTTCATAAAAAAAGAAAATCGTTTATTAGAAATTGCGTTAAGAGGTCTTCTCACTTTAGACACTAAAAAAGGCTATTTTCATGAATTTTTTTGATTGGTTTATATTATAGATATTGATATAAAAGTTGTTATACTTAATAAATACACTTTCGAAATTGAGAGAAAAATTGTATTTATTTATTTAAGTCACTATTTATAGACGGAAAAGGTAATTAATAAAGAATGTCCTAAAAAAATTGTAGGTCTGCGCTGTTGACGAAATCTCGGAAATGAATGATCCGAAACAAAAAAGTCAAATGATTTCAGATTCAGTACGTTAATGGCTATAGCGCATATCGCTATTTTGCATATATTTTTAATATATGCAAAAATAACAAAATGGCGAAGATTTTTCGAAAAAAAAAACGTGTTTTTTCCACTGATTTTGGCAGAAAAAAGTAAATATCAAAATTTAAAAAAATCCTCGATCTGCGCTATAGCTATAGTTGTAAAGAATATGTGGTTAAAATTTCATAAGGATCGGTTCAGTAGTTTCGAAGATTTTATCAACAAGCCATCGAAAAACGCTGTTTCGAGAAAAACTCGTTTAAAGTTTGTTTGGGTTACATAAATACCACATTAAATTTTTGTTAAATTTTTCTCGAAAGTCTATTTATTAAGTGTAACAACTTTTATATCAATATCTATAATATAAACCTACGAAAAAAATGCATGCACATAGCCTTTTTGAGCGTCTAAAGTGAGAAGATCCCTTAAGGCGTTACCCCCACTTGTAGCGCAAAAAAAGGCCTTTTTCATGAATTTTTTTAGAGAAAACTACAAAACTTTTTTAATCGATCATTATACCATCTTAAAGAACACATCTTGAAGAACTTTCAGTAATTTTTTTATTGAAAAATATTACATTGTTTAGTGGCAAATGGCCGTCAATGAAATAATGTTTTTATATACACGGTTTGCGGTGACCAACATTGCGGCGAAGTGGATCATCTGAAAAAAAAATGCGGATGGATTTAGTCAAATATAAGTATAAACTAGTCTTTAATCGAAGGATTTTAAAAAATATTTATTTTTCACAAAATGGCAGACAGTCAAAGTTAATGGTTCGATTTTAACGAAAAAAAACGGCCGTTTTTTTGCTATAAAACGGCCATTTTTTTTTCGAAAAAAAAATCGAACGATTAAAGACTACATTTTTATGTATTAAATAAGCCTGAAAAATTTCAAGAAGATCGGTTCATTAGTGTTCGAGTAATCTTGGTCACCGACTTCAGAAATGCCATTTTGAGAAAAACGCGTTTCAAGTTTCAATTTCAGTTTACACGAAGAAAATATTTTTTGTTGTAAACTTACATAGAGTCATCTATTCCGGGCCCATACAGAAGTATGGGCCCGGATACTTATACTTCAAAAAAACGCAATAAAAAAAATCGATTTTTTCAAAATCGCAAGTGGGGGTAACCCCTTAAATTACGTTGGTTCAAACTTTTTGGATAATTATTTATTATTCACCTGATTACAAAGTGCGAATAATTCTTCATTAAATTTGTATTTTATTCACACAGTGTATAAATCTCCTTATAATCACTACGTTTCCATTGTTATTATGCATAGCGACTTTTCAATGAAAAGTTACAATTAATATAAGTGAGCCGGTTGAGTCCTTTTCCTTGGGAATACGTATGCTTTTTTTTTTCATGACGTTGAGGCTTGCTTCGTTGGACCGCAACGAAAATTAATACTCTTTAATTACACACTCAATTTTTTCTTGGCCGACTTAGGCCGTGAAAATGGCTCAAACGTATATAAATATTCTTTTTAGAAATTTGCGGTCTCGATTTGCAAAAAAGCCTCTGAGTAACAATAAAATTGAATTAAAAAAATATCGTTGCAGTCCAACGATGCAAACTACAGCGTCATTTTTTTCATCAAGAAAATACTTCAAGGCGGGAGCCTGAATTAATAGGTCCAAAAAAACGTTTTTTCGGGAATTTGTTTAGAAGGGGATAAAACAAGCCCATTAAACATTCGGGTATGTTTTAATGTATATTAGAAATATATCTAAAAAAAAATTTCAACATGAAACAATAAATTCCTGCAGATTTATCAGCCCATTCCCTGTTCGTCTTGCCACTGCAGTCCCCAATCGTCGGGAAAGATGCAGCTCGTAATTCTCGACTGAACCAAATAAACCAATTGAACTTCCAATCGTCATATATTTTTCTTCTGGGCGAATTAAGAAAAAGCTGAAAAAATCGTGGAATTATAACTTTTTTTAGGTTTAAAAAAAATGTGTTAAAAAAAACATATTTTACGACAGTAAAAAAAACGTATCTTCGAAAATATTTACAATTGGCCTCTGTAACTTTGTAAATATATTCTTGGATAGTTTATCTATCGATTTAAGCAATAAAAAACGATTTTCCGGACCTTCTAATTCAGGCTCCCGCCGTAAAGATATCGAGCCTACCAATCACGCTCCCATTAAAATCCTTCAAAAAACGGAATGCCGGTAGCCTCGTAAATTGGGTCACACTACCCGTGTCCAGACTTTTGGATGATTATTTTTTATTCGCCCGATTTCACAGTACGATTGATTTTCGTAAGAATTTCATCTCATTCTCCCAGTACATAAATCTCCCCACAATCGATACGTTTCCCTTGTCATAGCACATAACGACTTTTCAATGTAAAGCTACAATGAATGTAAATAAGCCTGTCGAGTGTTTTTCTCTCCGGCTACGCATGCTTCTCTTTTTGTTCCAATCGTGAAATTCCCTCTGGGATATCGATCCTCACAATCACTCTTCTATTTATTCCGCTCCGTGACTGCGCGGAGCTGCCAAGATTTTTCGCTCGTTTCTCGGTAGTAGAGATGTCTTACCTGTGACGAATCTTGTTTATTGCCCTTTCTCTCTCCTTTCCGCTGCGCTCTCTGCGCAGATGCATATTTGGCACGAAAAGTGCAGCTTTCGATGGAAAAATACCAGTCGTCTCGATTATGCTCTCGAGCAAAATCATTGGAACTGACCTAATCCATTGCGATGGGAATCGCAATAAAAGCCAGCCAGCCGTGTACGAGCGCAGCAAAATATTAAGTATAAAAGCCAGTATTTACGAGGTTGGCGAACGCGAGGGAAAGCAAAGGCTAATAATACAGGTATAAGACGGGATCATGTGATTTGGATAAGAGCCATCTAAACACCTGATCCATTTGTAGCTCAGGCAAGATTCGAGTGATCGTACCAATCGCCGTCGTTACGGCACTCTCTATCACTGTCTCTCTCGGTAAAAAAAAAAGGACCTCGGATGGTGAATCGACCAAAATTGTGGCTCGAGTGAAAAAAAAAACCTCGAAATTAGCACGTAGCGAGGAACTCGTTGCATCCTCTTCACATTTGATTAAAATTATCTAGCTCTCTCTCTTTCTCTCTCTCACTTGTTGCGTTCCAATTTTTCAGCAATCGCGAATTCTCCGAATTGTAAAACATGATCAATCTAACGTTCACCCCTCCCGCGTCGTAAAGATCTTAATCCTGGTACTTGCGTTTAGCAGCCTCAAGGCAAAACATATTTATAGTCTCGAGTGTCTCGAGTGGCTGTATGGAATTATATGACGAGAGAGCAGCCCTTACGCGTGGCTACCATGTATATATATCTATAAATGGTAGCCACATATAGCCATACATATATATATATATATATATATATATATATATGTATACATATATATATATATATATACATATATATACATACATATACATATATGTATACATATATATATATATATATATATATATATATATATATATATGGAAATAGTTTACAGCGAATATACGAGAAGAAAAAGAAACGAAAGCAAACAATTCTTCAGTTTCACTAATTTTTTAAAGAGGCTACATCTACCTAGAGGCCCGAAAAAATACGGTGTTGAAATTTGAATCGTTGGTATGCAACGAATTTTCTTTTACTTTTGTCATTTTTTTACTTCTTTATTATTAACGAATATATTTTATTGCCAATTTGGGTCGTACATTTTTAATAAGGATCCTGAAAAATGTTGGAGTAATTTTTGTAGCCCAAATCGGCCATAAAAAATATTTTGGCAAACCAAAAAACTGAATTTTCGTTGCGCTTCAACGATGCAAATTTCAACGTCATAAAAAAATTCACAAATTCAGAATCTTTCTTCTGGCAAACTGTTGGTGAAGATGAAACGCGTTTTTTTAAACACAAAAGTACGGATATTGAGAGCCTCTGAAAAAAGAATCAGCAAACAATATAGAAAAACAACTAAAACATGGCCGCCAGCAGATGATGACATTTTATTTTCGCAGCGTTTGACGGTGGACTCTCTCCAGCTCAAACGGTCCATCCGAAATCTGAGAATCAAACGGATTATTCAATTTAACAATAAATACGAGTCGTTGACGATCGTCGATTTTTAAAATAATTTTTTTAAATGAAGTGGCTACGAATTAAAAGTCGAGCATACAAAATCTATGAAAAAAGTCGTCTTTTTTACGTAACTATAAAAAAATTAAGATCGATTTTTTAAAAGTGAGATCGTCAATGACCTCAAAATGATTCTCATCGTGTTTCCTGTAAATCTGGAAACAATCTATACAGTGGTTCTCGAGATATCATGTCCACCGACTTCGAAAACGGTGTTTCGATAAAAACGCGTTCAAAGTTTGAAGTACGTTGGTGCTACCGTTCGCCTGGCCGACTGTTAGAAGCTGTAGGTTATTTAATTTTACGAATATTTCAATGAAATTTTCATGATATTGAAGTTTGCATCGTTGCGCCGCAACGAAAGTTGAGTAGCTTGAGCTTTTTTGTGGCAAATTTTGCGCTAAAAGAAACACTCGAATATTTTTTTTGGACCCTCATAAGAAATCTGAAGCCCAAGTTGCTGGATAAGATTTTGGATGATGAAGAAAATGATGAAACATTTTTATGATATTGAAGTTACCATCGTTGGACTGCAATGAAAATATATTTTCTTCGTACCTACTACCAAAATTATTTTTTTACACATTTAGACGACAAAAATGACCGGAACTTTTTTTGAGGATCCTCATAAAAAATCTATAACCAAAAGCGGCAAAAAATACTTTAGATGATAATAAAAATAAAGAAATTAAGAAAATCAAGAAGGATTTTCGTTGCATTCCAACAATGCAAACTTCAGTATCATACATTTTTTCAAAAATATTTCGTTGCGTCCCAACGATGCAAACGTCAACATCTTAAGGGGTTAGGTCACAGTAACGGGTATAAAATTATGTGCGAATTTAACAATTTTTTTCGTATGAAAAAGTGATTTACTCGTAAAATTAATTACACATCTATTTAGTATGAATATCAGGCTGTTAGAAAATACATTTTTTTTCGATGTACAAAATAGCCGACTACTAATATTTTCTTTTGTTATCTTTTTCTAGGCGCTCCGCGGCGTGACATTTAGCATCCACATTTTTTTACCTAGAACAAAAAAACAAAAATTCTCGTCAATCTACATTAGAATACCTAGAGAAGTACGTACGGAATTTAAAAAATATTGTTTTATTCAAAAGTTGTAGGTATTTGAATTGAGTTGTAGGTATTTGAATGAATTTTCAGTGAAAAATTTCGTATAAAACTGCTTATGAAATGAAAAGTTTTCGATTAATCAGAAATTCCGTACGTACATCTCTGCGAAATGCAATTAGGAACATAACTTTTAAATTTGAAGTAAATCGAGTGAAAATTGTTGAAGTTATTTGTAACGCCAATTGGAAAACAGCTGTTTCGAGAAAAACGCGTTTAAAGTTTTAGGTACTCTATGGCCGTATCAGAGATGGGCTTACGTTATAGGCTCAAAGTAGGTGAAAAAAAATTGTCTTGCTATAAATCGAATAGTAACTTATTCTTGTGATGATAAAGCACCGTTTCAGCGGGGAAAAAATCGATTTTTTGAAAATTCTACTGTGGCCTTACCCCTTAATTTAATGCAATTTTTAGAACCACTAGGCAGATGTAGCCCATGAATCTGTCTTTGAAGACAGAAAAACTAATCAGTTTTTATTCTTGCATCGATAAATCTCCAGATTGTCTCGATATTGATAAGGTGTTGGTAATAATCGTTCTTCGGAAGATACGAGTGGCAGAGGAATATTATGTAGCTTTGCGATCAACAAACTGGGACATCAATGTTCTATATACACGTGTATTATTCGCTTTCTCGTTCTCTCTCGCTCTATCCCTTCCTCTCCGAATGATTGA